>QFET01012470.1:0-12810 GCA_003316355.1 Tuber calosporum
CAAGCCCAGAGCTCTTAAACTGCTCCTCTGGGCCCTTGTGGGAGTTATGTGCCTAACACCTAGGCTGTGCTTGTATCGAGAAGGTAGAAGAGTTGTCAGGAAAGCTCCAGTGAGAATAAGGGTAGAGGATAAAAATGTTTCTCGAAAGCTTTAAAGTGTTTTTAACTAAAACTGAATATATTGTTAAGGTCTGTTCACCGTTGCTTGATGATCCCGTAACTATCGGGAACTGCTAGCTATTTATACAATTCTCCCAGTAGTTATGTTAGCCATATATATGAAGTATCCTTAGATATCATGGCCAGGGTCATGGTAAGTGGAAACCTAGTTTGACCCTGAAAATGTATGCCCCGCTCGGTCAAATGATCCCACACACTATTTAGTATTCTGAGGGTGTCTAGCACTCCACCAGTAAATAGCCTTCGATTCATTTGCCAAATGAAATAAGTTCAAGTAGATGTAGCCCAGTTGCCAACATCTTACAGAATACCAGTTGATCAGTCTGGATGGCCGTCTTTCCTGCATATATGCACTCAAGTGCATTTGCATGCGGATTATCAAGAGTCATAGTCCTCCATACATTAGAGTCTAGATCTTTCACCGAGGCTGAGCAGCTCTGCTATAGACACTGCTTCTTGCCAGCGTGGGTTGTAGTCATATAGTAACCTCACGGTTCTATATACTATCACATCAACTAATTTGTGCCATTTCCCATATGTGTAACAGTGAGGCCTAAGCATGAGCAGGAATGAGGGGTTCATGAATTCAAATAAGTTAACCGAGGTGCTGAAAAAATATGGGTATGAAAATATGGGAAGCGGAGCCTGTCCAAGCTATTGGCCGCCTAGACATCCTTATATATACACTTTTCCCTCAACTCTAACCCTGGTGACTCATACTTATTACTCACATGACCTCAATCACCTATAGTGACTCATTTTATGTAATCCATCAGCTGACTATCCTGAGTCAACTGCACAATGTACTTAAAGTAATTATAACTAATGAAACAAGTCCTGTGCCCCACAGTGGTCATATGCATGAAACTCATGACTCATACTGTGAGTCCTCTGCGAAACTCATTATATCATATACTCTCAAGCATGAGTCATGCGCAAAATTAACTAAATATAATATAACATATTTGTCCTAGTGTACATCATATGAAACTCCATAACTTTTAATGAGTCATAATGCGAAATGTCTAACCCTTGTGACTCATAACCATGAGTCATGTGTAAACCTACCTTGCTTATTTATCAACCATGACATTTTCTCATCTCTCTGTTAAGTCTAAGTCCGATCATCCAGGACGTCATATCCTGATCATACTATCTCCAAACAGGTGCAAATCTTTTTTCACCTTGCAAACTTGGTGTTTTATTTGAAGATATTTCCTGCAGATCTCCTCCAACATCATGTTCGCCGTTCTTATTGTTTCATCTCCTTCATGGATAACTTTTTTGGTAAGGGTGTAGGTCCCTTCTCAGTAGCTCTATTGCGGCCTCGGTGTTGCAAAGTTGATCTCGTAATCCCAGAGTCTCTTGCTCCAGCTATTCAATATAGGGGCTGGTATTGGTTTCTTCAATTTCACCCTCCTCTGGCATGAACTATATCCTCACACTTGTTTTCCCTTTTTTTGATGCTTGCTTCATTTCCATTTATGTGATCTGTATCTCCATTCTGTCTTAGGTAATACCCTGCATTGATTTTGTTGTGTTGATGTGCATAACAGTAATCCTTGAAGCAGTAGATCCAGTACGTTTCCTAGTGTAGTTGTTATTTTCTGTGTATTTTTGGCTGTTTAGGGAACCAATTCCCTCATTCCTTAAGGTGTAAATGAAGGTTGCAGTGATAATCCATCGCAGGCAGTCCACAAAAGACTGTTATGTTCTGCCTGCCTTTGTCGTTCCTCCTGAGTCACATGGTGGGGCTGGTTGTTGTCATAGCCCCTGGGCTATCGCCCCAAAATTCCCTGGATCCCATTATTGCAGTCTCTTGATTTGTCGGATCAATCTTGATTGTGAACAACTCTAGGTTTTCGTAGGTACTGGTGATGGAAATGTTGAACAGCGATTGTGGCCTGGTTGAAGCATTCTACTGGGTACTAGGTTTAATCATGTTCGGGTGCGTAAACAGTCTACTTGTCGCTTAATTGTAGGCGCCCTCAGTGTAGACTAGAGTCTAAAATCTCTCCTAGTTCGTATTCACATTCTCATTCTATGTTGATACAAGGGTGTGGTAATAGATTCGGAGAGTGAAACTTGTTGTCTTGCTATAGTTCTAGTAGGGAGATGTGTAATGTATTATGGACCCTTATCTGCTTCTACAAGGCCAATTTATAGGCTATTGACCCCACCTTTGCCATGATTTTCAATGGTTAGATTTTCTTGTTGTCTAGTCTCTTGGATGGTCTTGGGGTCAGGATATTTTTCGGCCGTATCCAGAGTATGTCTCCTGAAATGAGGTTTGGATTTGGTTTCCTCACCTTATCCTAGTTTTGTTTTTGTTGCAATTGTGCTAATACTATTTCTTGACGTAGGACTTCATTCAGCTGACCCATTACTTCAGGATTTGTCAATTCCTTTGGTATCTTATGGACAATTACCTAATACTCTATGTGTTGTCCATAATTCACTTAAATTAGTGTGGTATTAATTGTTTCTTATCATATATTGATGTATGCGAATTCTGCAAGCGGCAGGAGTTCCGAACTATTGTCCTGTCGATAGTTGACAAAGGCACACTGGTATTGTTCCTGGATGCTATTAGCCCCTCCTGTTTAGCCATCCGTTTGAGGGTACAAGGCTGTACTCAATCATCTTTGCATACCCATATTGCACAGTTTCCATCCACAGGTCCGATGTGAAAAGTGTTCGTGGATCCATTATGATATCTTGTGGTAGCCAATGAAGTCAGAATATTTCCTTCAAGTATATTCTGATGAGGGTTTTGGAATTTATATCCTTGGTACAAGGTATAAAATGACTCATCTCAGTTAGTCGATCACAAACTACTGTTATGGCCTCCTATTCTCTTGATTCTGGAAGATCACTTCTTTAGTCGATTACCATTGATTTTCACGGTTGGTGTGGTGCTGCATATGGATGCAATAACCTATATGGTGGATGTTGTATCGCTTTGGTCCTTAAACAGGACTTGCAATTCTAGAGGTATCATTTGATATCCTCGCATACCTTGGTCCAGTAGTGTTGCAGTGTCACGAGGTCGGTAGTCTGGCGTATTCCTCCTTGGCCTGTACTAGGTGCCACGTAGTTTTGTTACATAATCGCAGTTCTTATTTTTTCATCTTCGGCAACCCTAATCTTGGCTTGTTGTCAAAGGTATCCATCTCCCCATAGACATACCCCTAGGGCTACTCAGTTCATCTCCCTGTCTCCTCTTTCTAGGACATCGTAGATATCTTTTTTCTGCTTGTCCTTCTTGCTTGCTTTGCACATCTCTAAGTTTTCTTCCACGAATTGGACTACTTCTACGGCTTCAAAGTATTGTTCTGTTAATGAAATCCGTTTTTTCAATTTGATCCTTTCATCCTCTTTTCCACGCATTTCTTTAGCTCTTCGCATAGGAGTATCTGGAGCTCCTCCTTCTTTCCCTTAACGATATTGTATCTTGATATCTTACTGGCTAAGTGTTACGCTCCAGCGGGTTTCCCAGACATTGAGTTCCTTGGTCGTGATACAGGGTACCAAATATTTCTTGTTGGTGAGAATCAGGACTCGGTGTCTGTTTCCTTTTGCATACCATCTCAATTCCTTTAGGCCTTGGACAATTGCCAGGACATCCTTGTCATGAATGTCGTAATGTATGCTGCCAGCAACATCCATTTTGACCATTCTACTACCGGATGCCATTTTCTCTAATTTTATTTTTGCAGTAATATACCTGAGGAATTCATTTTTCGATGCGTCTGTTTCAATAATAATATCTTTGCTAGGATCATAATATACCAGGAGTGGAGATGAGGTAAGTCATCTTCAGAGTTTATTGAATGCGGCTTGCTGATTTTCTGTGCAATTCCATTTTACTTCCTTTTTTGTATATTTCATCTAGGGGTTTGGATACCCAGCTAAACCCGTCTATGAACCAACGATATATGTTGCAGAACCCATAAAGAATTGAATGCCTTTTTTGGTTTCTGGTGGCTTCCATTCTCATATAGCCTCAGTTTTGAAAGTATCAACACAATCTCTATCTTTGTCGATAATAAACCCTAAATATTGTATTCGTTCCTTGTGGAATACGCATTTGGAAGGCTTGAGGGTCTGTCCTTCAATTCTTAATGCCTCGATGATCATCAGCATATAGGTCCAATGTTGTACTCGTTTTCCTGAATATAATAGGATATTGTCTAGCTAGATGATACCACATATGTCCAAGTATCGACTCAAGATCCTATTAACTCATCTTTGGAATGCAGCTGGAGCATTCTTCAAAAATAAGGGCATAATAGTATATTCGTATATGCAGTATTTTGTTGTAAATGTAGTAGTTCATTCATCTCTGTCTCAGATTCTGATCTTTTGATAGATGTTGCGGATATCCAGCTTAGAGAAGACTTCGACAGTTCGGATCCTGTCGAGGGCTGATTTAATCACAGGAAGCGGATATCAGTCTCGTTTCTTAACATTGTTGAGTCATCTATAGTCTACACGTAGTCTAAATTTGCTTCTCTTCTTTTTCCCAAATAGGATTGGAGATCCCCTTTGGCATAAGAGTCCCAGATCCATCCTTGGTTGTTGTTGACTCGGATATATTATCTTGGTTCTTCCAGCTCTTCTTCCTATTGGGGGTATAGCTTACTTACTGATACTGTTTCTCATTTTCTTACGTTGATTTCTAAGTAAACCTTTGGTCTGTGTTTGGGCAGCCAAGTTTCTTCTTCTTCCTTGAATATGTCCAGGTACTGGTCATATTCCCCTGGAACAATATTTTGTGATTTCTCATTTTCTTCTCCTTTCTTTGCCTTGACGGCTAACTCGGTAGTGATGTGAATAGCTTCAATCCTGCGGGGCTAGTTTGCCTTGTAATCCCATGGGAGGATACCAGTGACTTCGCACAGTCCGTAGAACTTGCCGAACGATATAGCCGAGATCTCGTTGATATCAATTCTTGGGCTCTTTGGTTTGTCCGTATTTCCATACCCTGATTCGCCTCTTATTGTTCGCACTAATTGCTCCACCACTCTGCATTGTCCTATAACATTCATTTCGCATATCAGCTGTTCTATGCGGTCTCCCCATTCAACTGCCTATTCCTCTTTTCCTAAGTTAACCAGGACCAGCTGGATTTCCCCTATGTAGTGAGCGTATATTACCACAGCATTGACAATAATCCAAGGTTTAACTGCCAAAACATACTGTGGTGCTATCCGCCCATAGGTGCCTTCAGTTCGTCCTATTGCTATTCCTCTATTAACGATTGCTAGTTCTTTTACTGGGATCATAATCTTCTTGATGTGAACAGGTCGAGTCCTTCCGCCTTTGCTGGTCCTCTGGTAGGGATTCTAGCATATTACTTAATCTTTGTATATTCATATTCTGTGCATCCTTGACATAGATGTTGGATAATTGCATAGTCAAATTCTCTTCCATGGCTTCTGTTACAGGGATTAGGTCCAACGCTGCTGAGCTTTCTAGGCATACCATTGTACACCTCTTGCTGTTGGATTAATCTTGTTGCTTTCCCAATCCATTTTAGGATTATGCCTTCACAACCCGGGCAGTCTTAGGACCACCTAGTGCTTGGGTAAATCTGTGATTTGGAAGGTGGCCACTTCCCTATAGCTACCAATGTCCATAGGTAGTTCTGCATTATGGGTAATAGGTCCCATGGCGCTTGGCTAGCCATCTTCAAGGTAGATTTCCCTTATTTATTTTGCTTTCTTTGTTAGTATACTGAGTCTTTTGCGAAATTCTTTATTGATAAAGTTCTCTGTCATGCCTGAGGGAATTATCCCATTGATGGTAACTGTTGTGTCCCTGCCATGGTGACACTTTTTGACTAATACATTGTCCTTTACTTATTCCCAGAGTTCAATGTTTGATAATACCATATAGATGTGTCCGATTCTCATTGTTTTGGTTTTCGTGTCCCGCAGACCACATCTTACTCTGGACTTTACACAATTCCTGACTCTTTACCCATTTCTCCAGTGTCTATTACCCGTCGGTTGGGACATGGTATCTATTGGTTGTTATTAGTCTTGCTGTTGAACTGGCTAGTATAGTCTTTCTCGTCCCTGGCATTTCCACAGTTGTTGATTCTATAGCCTAGTTTAGTATAGCCAAGGCTGAGGTTGGGTGTTCCTCCTAGATATGAACTCTGCCCTAGCGAGGTTTAATCTTGGCATCCTTCTTGTTGCGTTGTGATTCATCAGATTTCCCCTACTTTCTATATTGTTACTGTATTTCCATGAACTGTTATTGTTTCTTGGAGGTTCCAGTTGTCAGACCACAACACCGCTGTTTCCCTGTAGGTGTTTGATCATTTTGATCCAGTTTTATATTTCAATTGCCTAACTTGCCAGATCGTCTACCATCGCAGCTACTGTATGGTCTGCTGCCTATGCCTCCTTCAGTGTCCGATTGTTGCCTATTAAGAATTGACACCTCAGGGTACCTTCACCTTCATTGGCTTCCTTAGCTGTCTGGCAAACTGGGTTCTAGTATTCCGTTACTGGTTCTTTTTGACATATCGTGGTGTCCAGTAGGGTCCTTATATATTTTCTGCATCCACATCGCCAAACTCTTCCTTCAGTACAGCAGTTAATTCGTCTTAGGTGGTCTAGCTCTCCATTCTGCTACCCTCCGCAAAAGGGGGTATCCGGCTTACTGCAGCGTCTCAGAGTAAGCTTTTAAGATATGTAATTCTTTTTGTATAGTGTGTTTCTTGGTTTGCTTCAAAGGACAATAAGTCTTGTACTAGGAAGGTTCTCAGTTTGGTTATTATTCAAAAAAGCTGTGAGATTATTCCAATTTTGGTTGGGTTGTTGCTTGATTCTCTGTGATTGTTAATCAGGGTCAGGATTTCGTGGAATTGAGCTATTGTGAATCCTGCTATTTGAATTCATGCTCATCTAAGGAGCACAGCTGGTGCTACAGTCGCCATCCTTGCTGGTCTGGTGTTTCCAGTTCCCGTGATCCTGTTGCAGATGCTGGTCTGGGTGTGACTGGGCTTGCAGTTCTTTGGGAGTGGCTGTTGAACAGGTTTGAGCTTAGTGCAGCTTCTAGTGCAGGACCACAGTTCAAAGGATCGATTTCTCCTTCTGTGAGATTGATATCGCCACTAGAAGGGTCCGCTGAATTCTAGTTAGGTGTTGCTTAGGTGACGCAACTACATCTTATGATCCTATGCTATCAGCTATCTTGCAACAAGTAACTACTTCTCTATAGGGAGAACCAACATGACTGGGAGTCCTTAATGTCCTTAGATTGAACGCAGGTTGTTATCAGGCGTGGTGCTAATCTCAGCCACCAAGTGAATAGAACTATTGCTATGAGTGGTACTAGGCGAAGATCCACTTTTGCTCTTAGAACTATGCCTACCTTGTATTGATAGCCAAACCCTGTGGTTCCTATCGTACAAAGCCAATTGAGGAGTGAGACAATAAATAGGTAAAGTATATATATAGGAAAGTAATTAGATGCTTGCATAAAGAGTCCTAACTACAGGCAGTTTTTTTTTCTTTTTATTTTATTTCATGTATTACTTGTTAAGGTATAAGAACTCATGTGCATGGTGAGATATGGCATAAAGAAAACTTTAACTTCAATACAACTAAGCAAAGGAAAGAACTCCTCCAAAGCTCCTAAAAGTGCCTGGCAAATGACATGTCACCCTATACGGTTGACCAAAAAGAGTAAAATAAATAAACCAAAACTCAAAATACAAAGCTGCAACTAGAAAAGAAAAAATCCACCTTCCACAGCACCTCAAGGGAACCAAAGCAAAAGAAAAGGCTAGCTAATGATGATGTGGCGAAGAAGAAGATAAATGGAGAGCGACCTTAGAGGAGGCAGAGGAAGAGGGGAAGACGATAGGGGAAGGTGAGGGAGACTCAGGGGCAACAATTTGGGGGGAAAGCGGTGCCAGTGTTACAGATAAACTGGCCAAAGGCAACTAGGAGGGGGAGAGAAGACCATATGTGGGCCTCAGGTCAAATATTGGTTATGCCTAAGAGGAGACTTGACCATTCCTGGATAATTAAGGGAAAACGGAGGGGAGCATTGCAGAATGTATGTAACCTACTCCCAATTATCTCAAGAATCCCAGAGGGACCCTGAAGATACTATTAGGATAGGGGAAGAAGCATCGATGGATAGGTCTTCAATAGACAAGGTAAAAGGTATGGAACTAATAGAGTGACCGTTGAACTTTTCGTATTAAAGATGATAGTCCTGTGAGGCTTGAGAGTCCGAATCCTTAAGGCATTGCAGGCTCCTTAAATACAAAAAATGGTAGCTAGGAAAACTAAACAAAAGCGCAAACATCCTGTCCAAAAAACATGCTAACAGAGGCAGCATACCAAGGTAACCATATTCCAAAAACAGAGGGTTAAAAGCGACAGGATGGAGCTAACAAAACAAGTAATGGAATCCAAACAGCAAGGAACAAGAGATCGCTACTACTATACAAATCTAGTAGGTATAGAAGGAGGATAGCGATACCCAAAAGGGTAGAGGCAAGGAGGGGTAGTGATAAGTGAAACTAGGAAATAATAACCAGTTAGGAAGTCATAACCAAGTAGGAAGGGACAACCAAATAGTAGCGCTTATCAGGTATAAACCCAAATAAGTAATAACCAACATCAAGTCAGTAGTAATAGTAGAAACATAATAGGATTCCGTTACATTCCCCTTAAAAGAAATAAAACAAACAAAACAAGAAAGTAATATCCGAATGGGCTTAATGACCAACCCGCCTTTGGAGCATTCCACTCAATTTCAAAACATATAACTTAATCAGTAAACATATATCCATCACTGGTGTTAGGACCTTACACCTTTATAAGCCCCATAGTAGCGAAGACAATACCATGAAGCAGTTAGCTTTCCATCTCAGATTCATCCAAGGTGGAGAGTGTTGTGCTGGTATCGGATTCTGAGTAGTCTGAGTCTTGAAGGGGTTTCCAAAATCCGTCAGTGTCAAGCACAGGTGAGAGGGGGGCATATTCGGGTTTCTGAAGTGTCCAGGCAGAGAAAGTCTCGCCATGGGACCAAGGGAGTCTGAAAGCTATAGATTCATTGCAGGTATCGAACCAGTAGCATCTGATGAGGGTGCTGGCGCCTTCTAGGTTGTAGAGGAGTTCCCATGTTGCTTCGATTTCGTCATAGCCTTTCCAATGGATCAAGAACTGTCTTTTTCTGCGATAGATTCCATCTTTGTCTATCTTTTCGATTTCCCCTTGCTCTTGTCCACTGGCATCGATGGTGCCAGGTTCTTTGGATATGGGTTCAGGTGTTCCTGGGAAGACGAAGGGGTTAGGTCTTAGGTAAATGCGAAGATGGCTGCGATGGATCCATGGGTGGATTCCTGCCATCACTGGAGGGAGTATGAGTTTGTAGTTGTTGTGCCTATCAGGTCCTTCGCTTACTGAGAAGGGTCCTAACCATGGTCCAACTAGCTTGTGATTTCGTCCAACCTTATGGACATAGGGTGCTCACTTGAGGATAACTTCAGTTTCTTTAGGGATGATTGGGGGTCCATCCGTTCTTCTGTTTTCGCTGGAGGTGGTTTGGCGTGCTCAGGCCTTTTTGAGGGCATCACTCGCGAGTTACTAGTGCTTTATGATCTGGGAAGCAATCTCGTCTGCTGCTGGTACTGCAGTGGGGAGAACTCTGACGCTTGGCAGGAGGTTTGGTAGTCTGCCACAGGTGATTTGGAAGGGAGAGAGTTCTGTGCTATCGCTGGGAGCTGCATTGATTGCAGTCTAGACATGAGGTAGGTGGCGAACCCACTTGGTTCCTTTAGGGTTGACATAGTTCCTAAGGTATTGGCGAACAGTTCTGATTCCGCGCTCAGTCTGTCCATTGGTCTGGTGATGGTAAGCTGTAGCCATGTTGAGATCAACATTGAGATTCGCCATAAGGTGTGTCCAAAAGCGTGAGGTAAACTTGTGGTCACTGTCAGACACTAGGGAGGTAGGAAAACCGTGAATGGAGAAGACTCGCTAAATGAGGGTGTGTGCTGTTTCGATAGCTGTGATGTTCTGTGAGACTGGTATGAGGTAGGTAAAGCCGCTGAATTGATCCAAAATAACCTTGATGAGTTCAAGCTTGGAATCGCTAGGGAATGGTCCTGCAAAGTCAATGGCAAGGGACGAGAATGGCTGCCTGGGGACAGGGAGGGGGGTGACTGATCCTTCGGGGACAGTGGTAGGTTACTGGTTGAGCTGGCATAGGTGGCATCTGCGGACATAGTCTTTGAAATCGTTCCTCATGGAGAGCCAGTAGAAGTGTCTTGAAGCATATTCAAAAAATTTCTGCCAACCCATATGTGCCATTTGTTCATGGGTAATGCGCACAATTTCGCTTCTGATGTTAGCACCTGGATAGCTTGCTTCATAGGGGACATAAGGACAGTCTCTACTGTCATCCTTCCCCTTTCTGACGAGAACTCCATCATATAAGAGCCAGTCAGGGTGGTCGATAGCCTTGGTAACTACCTCAAGGAGAGGGTCATTCTGGGTAGCATTTTGAATGCTGGAGTACCACTTTCCTTTTATGTAGTTGGTAAGCTGAAAAGCGCGAAGGTCAAGCTGTGAAGAGGGCTGATCAAAGAAGTAGTCCTCATAATCGACAGGTGCTTCTGGGGTAGGTAGGTCCTATCCTTGGGCGATATCCAGTACTTCTCTGTCTTTTCCTTTATCAATAACTGTATGTAAGACTGGGTAGCCATCATCATCGTGGAGGGGAGGAGGAACAGCCCATCTGTGTTCTGCTCTGCGCTTGGGATGATAAGGGGAGACAAAGTTGGAGGAAGAGTAGAGAGGCAAGGGTCCTGGAATATCGCGAGATGCTGAGGGAAAGTATCCTGTATTCTTTCCATTTATGTGGGTTTGGCATTCGTCCCAGACACAGGCAGTCCAGTGCATGGCTCTGTGTCTATTAGATTCAAGAAACCGGTCCAGTTCATTAACTGGAGGTCGCGGAGGGACTGGTGTGGGCTGAGGGTCAGGTTCAGTTGGTGTGCTGCTGGGGGCGACATTTGCGTAGGTGGTGACTGCAAGGGATTCCACTTAGGTGATAGAATCATGGATTCGTTTAAAGCAGTTGGTCATAGCATCTGGATGCAGTGTTGGTCCATATCTTGTGGAGTATTGTTAAGTCTCGACGCAAGGCCAGACAGTTGAGCTTTAGCTCACTCAATAAGTACTGTGGCCAGGGATGGCTCTTGAGGGTTGCTGAGATTGGAGGAGGTCTCGACGATTTCACAACCTTGAATGGCATTAGTTGCAAGCTCAAGGGTATCTGCTGCTTTGTCAATTGCTTGTTCAACAGAATCTAAGTAGTGACTCGCTTCTTGGGAGCTGGAGGGGTTTGAGCTGGTGCCATGATGTGAGTTCCACATGGAGTGGTGTTCAGGGGTAAGAATGCGAGAGGGTACTTGAAGAGTGAGGGCAGAAGAAGGGTCTAGGGCATGGGCGATGTTGAGGTAGTGTCTTGATACACTGTTCATGGCGGAGGAGGTGGTCTTTATAGGCTTCTTCTCTGTGGGGTCTTCGAGTATTTCGTCTGCTTCAGCTGGGGTGTCTTCATAGATCCTTGATCGTGCATCTGTAAGGACATTGTCTTTGCCAGGTCTGTGTATGATATCGAAATCATAAGATTGCAGGAACATGCCCCATCTAGTTTGGCGGTAAGGTAGGTCAGTCTGCTTCAGGAAAAAGGATAATGCCTTGTTGTCAGACTCAACAGTGAACTTGGTGCCATATAGAATCGGATGGAATGCCTCAATGGCATCCACAATCGCCAAAAGTTCCAATTCATGGACAGGGTAGTGCAGCTGACTTGTTGCAAACTTTCTGCTGTGGAATGCGGCAGGGTATGCTTTCTCAGGGGAGGGTCCTTGGCCAACCCATGCTCCTGATCCAATCTTAGAAGCGTCAGTAATGAGGTATATTGGATCAGCTGATGTCTCATATGAGATGGGGCGGAGCGGAATAGTCTCCTTGGCCTGGCGCTTAACCTGTTTGAAGGCTTCCTTATGCAGGGGTCGCAATTCAAACACGTCTTGGGAAATTAGGTCCGAGAGGGGGGCAGTGGTGGAGGCAAGGTGTGGAAGGAACTGTGCATGATATATCACAACTCCAATAAAGGTCTGAACCTCCTTTTTCGATTTTGGTGTGGGCCAGTCTTGGATAGATCAAATTTTTTCAGGGTTTGCATGAATTCCTTTCTCATATATAACATGTCCAAGGAGTGAGAGTTTGGTGGCGAAGAATTTGCACTTGGCACGCGATGCTTTTTTTTTGATGCTGCTTCAGTCTTCTCAAGACTGATCTGATGTGCGAAATGTGCTCCTCAACTGTTTCTGAGTAGATGGTAATGTCATCCATGTATGCCCAAACGAATTTTCCAATAAATCCATCTAGGACAAATTCTATAACTCTCATAGCTGTAGCTGGGGCGTTGGCATCTCCTTGCACCATAAGTCTGCATGCAAAGGATCCAAAGGGTGTCTTGATAGTATTGTATTTTTCATCGCTGGGGAGAACTCGAATTTGGAAATACCAGTTTGCTAGGTCAATGGTGGATCTGAACTTTGCTCTGGCAACAGTTCTGAGTA
>QFET01012477.1:0-26019 GCA_003316355.1 Tuber calosporum
ACAACCTTGTGACTCATAACTATGAGTCATGCGAAATTCTGCCTTGCTTAGTCACCAATTGTGACAACGAGGATGGAAATAATAACTCTGAGAGATTAGATGAATTCCGCGATCGATACCAATGGGCCTCTGCCTACTTCCTTGAAACGCTTGACCCCTAAGGGCTTATTTTGTTGGCTACCCACAAAACACCCCCAGCCATCTGGAATGCATTCCAAGATAAATTTGCTATAGAAAACACCACCTCCTACTTCGAACAACACAACTCTGTCCTCGATACCAAGTACGATACCTCTGCACCTATGGCAGACCATATCAACCAGTACGATACCCTCTCGAATCAAATGCAACCCCGTTGCTCCTCCTCCTCTACTGAGGACCGATATGCTCTACCATTTGTATTCAAATCGGTATTCGAGTTACCCAAAGCTAAAGCAGAAGTTCTTCTCGGCTCACTTCCCAAAAGGATGAGTAACATTCTTGATAACCTCCAAATTAAGGAGGACCTTACCTATGACCATGTCGACAACATGTTGTTGGACATGAGACCCTCGGTTAGCCCTGAGGACGACAAAGCGAATAAAAGCGCTGATGTCAAAGGAAAAGGAAGGGAACCTCCCCTGAGACCTTTGGCCATATCCAAGGAATGTACCTACTGCAATAAGCTTTACCCCACTGCTCGCACTGAGGGACATACCTGGAATGAGTGTAATAAACTCAAGGGCGACAACCAAAAGAAGATGGAAAAGAAAGCTGTTAGTTCAGCAAAGATCGGCAAAGAAGAAATATCTGAACTGGTCAGTAGATCCACATCCCTCCTCTCTAAGCAAAAGACTCCTCACCTACACAACTGGGTAATCGATACAGGCGCAAGCTCACACCTGACAAGTAACCTAGACCTTCTTATAAACTTTGAACCAAGTACAGGGACTGTTAAGTTAGGCGATGATTTGGTAATAGAATCATATGGCCGTGGAACTGTCAAGCTCATGGCCAAAACTTCAAATGGTCATGTAGCCCCAGTATTCCTAAAACATGTTCTCTGGGTTCCAAAGTTAGGTCAAAGTAACTTGTTGTCATGGCACGCTATTGTTTCTTTGGGGAATGGTTTTTCTTTGCATAGTAAAGGGGCGGATATGTTTGTATACAGGGAGAATAAAAGAGAAGTGATATGGGGAAAGCTTGATGGTCAAGATTAAGTTGTGCAGGAAGAGAAAGTAGTGGCCAATAAGATGACTTACCAACAGTGGCATGATGCCTTCGGCCATCCTTCACCATCCTACCTCAAATGTACCAACTAGTCAGATAATCCAACTATCCCCGAAGTTCTGAACGACTGGCAGTGTGAAACCTGCATTACGTCCAAATCAACTAAACACAAATCCGAATCTACATACAAAATATGTGAAAATTCCTATGATTTAATCCACCCTGATCTTAGTGGAAAATCCTCAACCCCTTCCTTGGGACACTCCTGGTACTATGTCACCTTAATTGATGATTGTACACGGTACACCTGGATTTACCCTCTTAAAGCCAAATCCGATACCGTCAAAGTATTTAACCAATTCATCAAAGAAAGACACACACAGGACAACACTACTATTAAATGATTCAGGACTGATAATGGAGGAGAATATGTCAACAAAGATATGACAACCATGTTTGAAAAACTGGGTATCATACATGACAAAATACCTCCCTACTCTCATGAATGTAATGGCGTTGCCGAACAGTACAATAGGACCATTATCACATCTACAAGCTCTATGTTATCAGGTTTTACACTGCGTTTATGGGCCGAAGCAGTTATAACAGCTGTATACCTCCGGAACATCCTCCCTAACCGATCTATAGGAAAACTAACGCCCTATCAATCCCTCTATGACAAGAAGCCGTTAGTAAACCACCTATGCCCCTACGGGACGAAATGCTTTGTCCATATACCTGAGGAGACCAGAAAACCAGGAACAAAGTTACAGCCCCGGGCCATAGAAGGATACCGCGTTGATTATACTTCCTCCAGCAAAATATACCTTATATACATACCATCATTGCACAAGATCTCTGAAACGTGTCAGCTCCACTGAACAACCAAAACTATACTACCTCTTGATCCCAAGGAACCTGCACCCTCATCAGAGACCTTTGCAACAGTCTACCCACCTTCCTATCAAAGAGAACCGGCACACAATAAAACGCTACTATAGGAAGCAAATAACAAACCAACCATTGAAGTACATCCACCTCCACCGCCTGAACACCCTGAAGATTATGACCGTCCGCAAACTCCTGTAAAAACACCGGAACCTCCTGTACAAGAAGTACAAGCGCAAAATCCTCCAGAGATACTGATCAGATCTGGCAGAACCATTCGCCCACCACAATACTTTGGCAGAAATGTCACTGTACCATCTGGCGAGGATCCTAAAACATACACCCAGGCAGTGTACAGCTCGCTTAAGGAACAAAGGGCCCACGCAATGGACGAGGAAATAAAGGCACTTGAGAAAAGTGATACTTTCAATGAAGTAGATAAACCTACAGGACGCAAGATTATTGACAGTAAATGGGTCTTTAAGATCAAGCGAAATGCTGATGGTACATTAGAAAGGTACCGCGCAAGGGCTGTTGCCAAAGGATTCTCAAAGTACTGGGTTTTGACATTGAAGATACTCTTGCTCCGGTCATCCGATATGAATCACTCCGCTTCCTCCTTGCAATATGTGCTAAAAACAAATGGCGACCACGGCAATTCTATGTAATATCAGCATTCCTTTCTGCTGAGCTGAAAGAAGAAGTCTACAGGCGACTGTTACCTGGGTTCGGTAATAGAGACAAAGTATAGCGACTTAACCGATGTCTCAAGGGACTTAAGCATACTGCGAACGAATGGTACTCTCTCCTCGCTAGATACTTAACATCCAAAGGTTTTACGACATCCGCCCTTGACCCATGCATATTTTTTCACGGTAAACACGACATATACCTATCAGTTCACGCTGACGACATTGCTATATACTGGGCCAACACTCCCTAAGCTACGTCTCTCATAGAAAACCTGAAAATGGCATTAGAGATCACGGACTTAGGGGAAGGCACATTCCTACTTGGCCAACACATCACCTATACAACAGACGGGATATATCTTACGCAGCCACAATACACCAAATCAGTCCTCGAGCGATATGGAATGGAAAACTCCCGGCCAGTCTCTACCCCCTTACCCAATGGCATTTTACTACGGAACGGGATAGTGGATGAACAGATACCGGACATGTCAATATACCAATCGATAATATGATCACTTATGTACCTGGCTTCTGGTACCAGACCCAATCTAGCGTATACAATATCCTTTCTCTCACAATTTTCTTCCTGCCAGACCAAAATCTACCTAAAGGCCGCTAAATACGTCGTTCGGTACATTCACGGTTCAAAAGACATTGGACTCTTCTACCCTTGTATAACTACAAATGGTATGAACACCTATGTGGAAGCGAACTTTGCAGCTTATCTCCATACCCGCTGCTCCTTCTCAGGGTATGTTATTCTGTTTAACAATGCCTGTATATCCTGGCGGTCCTAGAAGCAAGCATTAGTTGCAACATCTACTACGGAAGCGGAATATGTAGCTATGTCCCTATCAGCAAGGCAAATCCAATTGTACATCAAAGGTCTCTGTGACATCCGGCTTACAACACTGATCGCTTCACATGCCGACAATACCGGCGCAAATTTTCTGGCAACCAACTATCAACTTAATGAACTAACAAAGCATATTGATATCCATTTTCACGAAATACGAGAAGAGATCGATAATGGTTCTTTCAAACTCTTGAAGGTTGCGTTATCAGTACACCTTGCTGACATTTGTACCAAGGTACTTGCGAAACAGGCACATTAAAGGATGATGAGATTGTTGGGCTGTAGATAATGAGGGGAAGTGTTGTAATTCTTCAATTCGTTTCATATGTATATTTCCTATGGTAATATTGTTTATGTCTCTGCTTGGTTATTTCTAGTTTACTCAGGGAAACTACGGATATTACTACAGCTAGGGTATATCATATTCTCAGTTATATTTCATGATAATGTTGGGGAATTAATGCGTATATTTCTTATGTTATGTGCGGGATTTCTCAGTTATCCTTCCATGTATAGTGACCTTTTACCGGTCATGTATCCTGTGTTATCTTTCCGATTATTTCGCGCACACCACTTCAGATTACGCATATTTTATTGGGATTTCCTTGGTAGTTTTTCAGGATCAAACATGTTGGCACTTATGTTTCTTACAATGTTTTCCCAATTTTGTCAATGAGTACAAGGAGGACACGCACCTATATAAATAGCTTGTTGCTGCCTACTTTGTTTTAGTTAATTAAGGTCAAGAACTACTACCAATCTACCTTCATACTACAATACTCCTCACACAAGCGTACACATAGTATACTCTTAATACTGTGTTGTATTTTCGTACTCATGCTATAAGATTGTGCCAATACACATAATTTGAACAAGGAGGCTATAGAAAGGATAAGCTGAAAGATTGATATAAGGAAGAAAACTCCAAGAAGGACAACAAACCTCAATGGAAGAAAAATGAGTCAAGCAAAAAAAAGACTGCAAGAGTAAAAGGAGCTTGCTTTACCTGTGACAGTAAGTGACATATGGCAAAGGATTGTCCCAACAAAAGTGACAAAGGCAAATGAAAGACACCCAAGAAGGAGACATTATCAAATCGGGTTGAAGAAGCCAGCAGCGAAGATGTAGTATATGTCTATGCCTTAAAAGTCGAGACCAATACATCATCACAGAACATGATACCCAAGGGTGACAAGAGTCACATAGCATTGGAAGGAACAATCCTGATTAACGGCAAACAAGTGAGAGCCCTATTTGATACAGGAACAATAGGAACTGACCTAGTGGGGGCAACCTCTACCACTACACATGGAATCCAATGGACCGAAATGGCAATGCCTGCAACTATTCATATGGCTTAAAAAGGGTCACATTCTGAATCCCAGAAAGAATGCAAGGTCAGTGTAGCGATTGGAAAGATGAAGACTACTGGCAATAGAATCAAGGTGGGAAACTTAGCCAAGTCTGATGCCTTGATTGGAATGCCTTTCGTATCGCGAAACAAAGCATCAGTCAAATGTGGAAAGTTGAGGATTCACTTTTTCTGACCATAAGATATGGGTCAATTGCACACCAACAAGTGCCTGAATTTGAGCAGCTGTAACAAGCACAGAAGAGATAATGGAATAATACCCGTAGCTATTCCCCGATCCGATTCCAGAAATGTTATCACCTTAAACGAATATTAACTACCGAATCAAAGTGAAGGATCTCGAGAATCTGAAGACAATGCTAACATACATAGTACAAGAGAAGTACAACATTCGTCTCAAGGCATAGCTGGACCAGAAACAGCGAGAAAGAGTCATCGAAAGAGCAGAAGTGCCATGGATAGCACCAATGTTTGAATCAGTCAAAGCGCAGACTGAAGGCAGGATCAGATGTCAAGCGGACCTTGCCGCGAGTAATAACAATAATGAGAAGGATGATGAACCTATTCTGAACTAAAGGGTATTACTCAATGCATTAGGAAGGGCGCGATACAGAAGCAAAATCGACCTAAGCGATTCCTACTTTCAAACAAAGGTTTACCCTGACAATGTCAAATATTACAGTTTCAAAACACCCTTCTGAGGTATTGTCAGCAAAGTTATGTTATAAGGAGACCTGAATGTACCAGGAACATTTAAGAGGATCATGTCTGATCTACTCGCAGATTACCTAGGGGAATTTGTGAGGGTCTATATTGACGATTTACTCATATTCTCTGATACGAGTCTGACAACTTGAAACACATTAAAGCGGTCTGTGACAGGTTGGTAAAAGCGGAGTACTGTGCGAGCAGAAAGAAGTCTGACTTCTTTGCTAAATAATTACTAGAATTAGGCCACATCATCAATGACAAGGGGCTTTGAGCATCCCCTGAAATGATCAGGAGGATTGAGGAGTGGGAAACACCAAAGAATAAGAAGCAACTCCAGGTGTTCCGAGGATTGGTAGACTATATTAGCCAATTCCTACCACATATCCCCAGGATAATAACACCCATGACGGATCTTACCAGAAATGAGGAGTTTGTCTGGACACCAACACATGATCAATACACCGAGAATGTGAAGGCGATTGCAAAACAGCATCAGGTCATGAGACCTATCAACCACCCCTGAGGAGAACACATATGGCTCATTACCGATGCCTCTGACTTAGGGGTTGGAGTGTGGGTAGGACAAGGAGACACCTGAAACAGCCAGGCCTGCAGCATTGCATAGGAGGAAATTCACCCACTCACAAATGAATTAAGCAACTACCGACAAGGAGGCAATTGCTTTTATGGATGCCTTAACCTCTTTTGATCATATTCTTGCAGGTCATGAATTTACGAACATAACCCACCACCAACCATTGGTGTACCTAAAGCCAGTCAAGAACTCCGCATGCAAACAGCTGAGGTGGCGAACACATTAGGGAAAATACGAGGCAAAGATATATTATAGGCCTAGAAAGGCAAACTATTTAGCTTACACTCTTTGCCGTCTATATGAACAATTTGATCTAGAACCAAACTAAGCCCAAGACCCTATCAACGAAGATGATTCAAATCCTCACAAGATACCTTTTACATCCTCAAAGATGTCGCGCTTTGAACCAGTTCTAGTAGAAGAACCACTTTTATCCGACAATACTGATTGCTCTATCAGGGCAGGAAACGATTGGGGAGACAGAGTCACCCTAGAGATCAGCGATGACAAGAGCAATCATCCGACCATGCACTGGAGTGCATGTTATAATCGGCAGTGTACCATCTATGAGGACGAGAAGCTCGGAAATAGGATAGTTCTACCTGAGCTGGTCTCTATCTACAAGGAAAGGAATAGCATCTTGCTACCCCCACGCCCGGTACTCGACCTGGATGCAATCATGCGACGTTTGAACGAACAACTAGGAGACATGACTTCAGAATACCAGGCCCAGGAGATTCCTTACCAACAACCAGAAAAGGCCCTTAAGCGGCCCCACTACTCCAATGAGGCACTCGGCTAACTAAGGCTTATACCAGTCATCGAGCCACCTACCCTCCCTCACTACTAGAGTACACTCTACCAGCTTTACTAGGACGAGGAGCAGGAAGTACCACGCCTTGAGCAAGTACAGGATGAACGGGCTATGGCAGCAGGGATGGCAGAGATGAGCAGCCAATGGAGATAATGGATGGTTGTGGCCTACAGGAACGATGACCTGTACAACCAAGCTTCTGATTCTACCAATACTGGCAGAGGTGGCAAGCTATCCTACTATAGGATCGGTGATGGACTGATGTATGCAAACCAGTGGTGGTTATGATTGCCTATACATACCTAAGGGACATGCAGGGAATGGGATGACGCTCAGGGAGATCCTTATTGATGAGATTTACAACAGAGGACACCACAGCGCAGATAGGAATCTAGGCTATGCTACTGAATACATATTCTGGCCCCAAATGAGGAAGGATTATCAAGACTATGTTCGCCAATGCAATTTGTGCCAAAGGAATAAGGAACGCAACTAGCTACCTGAAAGGGAGGAACACTCTGTACCAGTACCCTCCAAGATATTCACATCCTACACTATCGACTCCGTACAACTATTCAACAAGTCTGGAAACACAAGTATGACAGAGTAATAGTAGTTGTAGATATGGCGGTTCGATTCTCTTGGTTTATTCCTACACACATAAGGAGTCCAGCGATTGAGATGCTCACCCTCCACTAGCACCATATCTTCACTCGATATAGTGTACCTACTTCGAATATCACCGACCCTGGCCCACCTTTTACTTACAATTCTGGGCCTATAGCAAGAAATCTTTAGGTATTGAACACATCAAGGCAGTACCTGGACACCACTAAACCTATGGCCAGGTTGAGAGAATGATCAGAGAACTTAATACTGCCTTAAAGAATATTGTTAACAAGCGCCAGAACAACTGTTTACTTGTCTTCCTGAGTTAGCAGCCTACGAGAATTCAGGACATTCTGATGTCCTGAACATGTTACCATACAAAGAAGTGTATGGACGAATTTACCCTATGCTGTGGACTATTAGAGTCGGAAACTCCCAGGTGCCTGCCACTGATGACTTCCTGGACACCCGGAATTGCGAAATGAGGCCTATCAATCTGTCCCGAAGGAAAGTTTTAGGAGTACCAGGATGTCACCAAGAAGAAGGACCACCCACAAACCCATTCATGCAGGCGAACAATTGTTAGTCTGGGGAGACCTATTCACAACGAAATCTGGTAGAAGCAAGAAGCTGTAACCCTGATGGCCAGGACCCTTCGAGGTTTTGGAATAGGATTCCTACACACAGAACTACACAGTCAAGATGGACACTAGGATTTACTGGCGCAATGAAGAAGCACTTCATTGCTCTACGGTTAAGAGGTTCATGGAGAACGATGAAAATATCTTCCCTGTCAGGGCCTATGCGAAACCAGCACCCATCCTGGTTCAATAGGTACCAGAATGGGATGTTGAGCAAGTGTTGGATCACCACAAGCACTATGGACAAGACCAGTTCCTAGTTAAGTGGAAAGGTTATGCGGATTCTGAGAATAGCTGGGAGCCTGTTGATGGATTGGAGAACTCTATAACGCTTGTGCAGGAAAGGTGGACAGATAGCTGTCCAGGCAACAAATTTCCTATAATTACAGGATATATCCAGATCGGATTCACGCCAAATACACCAGTCTATGCAGAGTTTGCTGATGAAGGAAAGGTGGACCATGGATTTTGGAAACCCTACGTGGCGAGCGACTATGATGACTCTAGGGTCTCAGATGATGGCAAGGTTATCCAGAATTGGTTTTGATTTTGATTTTCGGGATTAGGGGACTAGTTTTTTAGTTTGGTTTGTGGAAACAGTTGTGTTATTTCCGAGTTGTAACCAGTATTAGTTACTATTATTAAAGCAGACAAGGCTAACTGAAACTAGCAGGGCTAGTAAGGGGTTAGTTTGTTTGATGATTGGTTTCAAGTATCATTTGATACCTAGTTTGTTTTAAGATTGGTTTCAAGTATCGTTTGATACTTAGTTTCTTTTATATTGGGTTTCATGTATCAGGCTGACACCCTATATGCTTTATGTTTTATTTCGTGTATCGGGATGATACATATTGTCTTTGCAGTACCGTTTAGGTGCATGAGGCATTGCTTTTGTTGGAGGACTATACAAGCGGAGCTGTGTTATATCCGTTGATTGGAAATCAAATGCAAGGATATGTAAAGCTTTAGAAAAAGCGAGATCATGAATTTAAGACTGCTCTTAAGGAGTTTAGACAGGGCAGACTTCGACAGACAGAGTTTTCAATATACTTTGTTGAGCAGTTACTTCTTTTCAGTTCACACGAAACTACAGCAAACAAGTCTAGGACTTACTGAAGCAGGTGATATAGTAATCGACAGCTTTGAAACAACTTATTGAGATCTCCTGTAGTAATACTCACTAGAAGTCCTGACAGTTTGGGATCTAACTTACTATTATTACACCTTACTGAGACGCATTCCTCTTGGTGCCTGATACACCCAGGGAGGCGTTATAAGGCCTCACTGCGTTTGTCACTCCCCCTCCATTTTGCCTTGCATCGTTTTATCTGAGAGACGTGGAGTGCTTTTTCTCCACTCATGCCTGCCCCTTTGTTTCGTTCCCCTTCTCCCATGGTCTTCCCATCTTCCCCTACCCCTTCTGTGGTACCCCAATATCTTTGTTACTCTCCGCCACAGCCTCTCTAGCCAGTGTGGTTTCATTTACCTGAGTTCGCTTAAAGGGTTGTTTGAAATGTATCTTTCCTATCTGGTTGTGTGATGGCCCAAAGGGCCTTGGTTTGCTTCCCGTATTTTCCTTTGTTAACTGTATGTAGAGACATATCTTGTGGGAGGCACCACTAGGAGCTTTGGAGGTGTTCTTTCCTTGGTTAGTTCGTTTTACATTTAAGGTTTTCTTTATGCCATATCTCAAGATCCATCCAAGTTCTTGTACCTTAACAAGTAATACATCCAAAAAAGAAAAAAAAAAGGATAGAGGTAGCTAGCCAGGACTGCGCACCTAATATCGATTAGGCAGTAAGGACTCCAGAGAGGATTAAATGACATGCAGCAAGAAGAGCATGAGTCCGAACCTCTACAGGCAATCATACCCATCCCTCACCGGTGTTTGCCCTGGGAGTCAATACAGGTACCTTGTGCAGTCGCTAGTTCACTTAGAAAAAAGAGAAATTGGAACACATCTTGTAACCCGATATACGTCGTCACCGTCTGTCCGACCGGATACTCACCACAGGGTAGAAAAGAGGGTATCTCTGGCTACGTCAGGAAGTAGAACGAAGCAATTCCCACATGACTCGCAGAGTTACACCACTGTGAAGTTAAGAGAGCCCAGGTAGTCCTAGATGGGTATAAACACACAATTGAAGTAGGCTACTCCGACACACACTCAGAGTACGCTGACGCCCCCATGATGCCTATAAGGTCAATGAATCTATCGGAAAAAGTTGATAAGGAGAGGCAGTAAAGACGAGAAGGTATTGGCCTGTTCGTAGACTCTGGTCATCCTGAAAGCGAGCTGCAGAGCCAGATAAGACGGCACAATGCAGACCCGGCCAGCAACCTAGCTGGCTCCTTGGAGGTCTAAGAAGTTATTAGTACATTCCAAACTGGGTGGCCATATCTTAACAGCCAAAATAAGGATAACAACTAGGACTAAGTGGGTCCACATCTTCAGTGAAGTTAGCAGGTGTGATCATACTGTTAGCTGTGTGGGGAAAGAGAAAGTTTCAGGGTCAGAGGGGGTTCGATCTTGGATCAAGAGATGAAGGTAGAGGAGAAAAATACCAGTTTATATGTAAACCAGTTTAAGTCCGTGAACCCTCAGACGGGGGATATAAATATCGAAGTTCCTCTCTAGCTTTACCCATCTTCTAGCAACGGAGAAGAGATCTTATGAATATCATAAGTTTTACTCAAAAATGTTATCCTACGAGCGTTCTCAGACAATCTCCGTTTACGAAGAAAGATTTAAGACTGGTCCGATTCGCTTGCCCTTAGTATCCACTACCCTTCACATTATATTGATATTCCTCCTTGTTACCAATGCTCGTTACATGACTACTGGACAGCTCCAAGTCATACCTCAGGAATCACATAAGCTCATAGCTGATTCCACCCTCCTCGACGAGCTTCTGCTCGAACCATGTCCGTCATAATACATCACCTCTTTGAAAGAAATACTTGAAAACTGCCTCACGGAGATTCAATTCTATAAACCTTAGGAACCCTCCTGGTTCACCAATCCCTTACTCGTCCTTACAAAATCACATTTCTAAGATATCTATGAACCCTTTTTCGGTCCTACCTTCTGGTGGAAACCGTTCCGAGAATACGATACTGAAGAAAAGGAACCTCCAGTTCTTTCAGCTTTACCTCCCCCTCCTACAGCCCATCTCTTGGGAGACTAGGAAAACATCCAGAGTCCCAATAAAGCGAGAGGGCGTGACAATTAACTGTCGACACGGACAAAGCTATGTCCGATATAGAAGAAGTCTCTCTAGTTGGAAGCGACCATGCATCAGGACGCTCCAGGTCAACTTTGGCACTCCACCACCTCTCACAGCCAAGTGGGGTCAGAAAGTCGGCCACAGGCACTCGTTCAAGTACTACCAGTCCCCCCAATGCTAGAAATCTAGCTATGGAAAGATTAGATAAACTCACTGGTTAGGCAAGGGCTACTTCGACAGTACCCTTCTGGAATCGGTTGATATGCAACATCTGGCCTATTGTGAACTATCTAGTCAAGCTCTGGACCAGGCAAACCAACTCCAGCACCATGCCTAACGGATAACCTGTGGGGAACAAATCATTGGCGAAGAGTTGAAATAAGTCAATTCGGGACTTGAAATGTTAGCAATAGAAACCGCCGCACTTCAAGATGCAACCACCTAACGGTTGGAAGCAAATATGAGAGCACCAGAAGAAAGCGCCAACCTCGATGAAGCGGCAAGTACCCAACTTCATGCTAACATTGGGGCAACAGGACAAGAGTCATTGCATCGAGACCGCCAGCTAGAACAGGCTTTGGCAAGGCAAAAAGCAGGACTCATACAAAGACAATTGGCCTCATAAAAAGAACATGAGCGGACCAGACAGGAGTTACTAGAACTTCACCTGCGACTCAAATACGAGCGGGCAGGAAGGGAGGCGTATGTGGTCAGGCAGAATGCCGCATCTGAACAACTAAATCGAATATTGACTCTGATGAATGAAACTTTGGTGCAACTAGAAGTTGCGAAAAACCCACTAAGTGTCTCGGAAACAGTGGCACCACAGCCAGTGGAAAATCCTGGTTTGGAAAAACGGACAATGGCTGCAGGAGCAGAGGAGTTCCAGTTCATTCCCCACTGAGACCAGGGAAAGGGAGTGGATCGTGGAGATGGAAACGAAAATGGTGGAAAAGGACCACCACCACCTCCCGCGGCAAATGCACCCAACCCGGGAGATGATGACCAGCCTCTGAAGACGCAGGGGGTGAACCATTAAGAAGACCCAAGCCTGGTTGAAAGTTGAATCCGAAGCAGATGCATGTGTCGACCGACTGGGCCAAGCATTGTCCAGGGCCAAACGCCGACAAGCGGATCCACCATTCTAGTGTGAGACTAAGCCTAGTCAGGATGTGCGAGTATGGCTAGTAAATTGCGAGAACTACTTTGGGAGAAACCCATGGCAATGGGAAAACAATGCAGAACGCATCAAGTATGCGTTTGGAAGAAAGGAGGAAACGAGGTAGCACCTTTCTCGATAACCTATCGTAAGAAAAGGACAGGGGGCCTCGGTTCCCCCAAACATGAGGGTTATGATTTCGGGATAAATTGCGGAGCTGAAGTTACAGAACGATTTTCTGTACTGAATAAGGCGCACAAAGCCTTAGCAGAGATGGAGAAGGTCAAGTATACAGGGGACATAGAGAAGTATCTACTAAGTATGGAAAACCACTACATCGAGGCAGAAGTACACGGTATCGCTTGGAGAACTATAATTCAGCATCAACTCCTATTAGAGCCATGCATACACTATCACATAAAAATCTTAACTTGGTTAGCAAATGGATCAAGGCGGTCGTCAGGGTTAGCATAGTGGAAGAATCGTTCAAGGAACAAGCAAAAAAACGACCAGGGAAAAAGTGACTCCCAGAAAAGAAAATGTAAGGAGGAATCCAAACCTAGCAAGACCACTGCAGGAAATAAAAAACAAAAAACCTATACTGCAGCTGAAAAGGCTGCCTACAAATTGACAAAACAAGCTGAAAAAGGGAAAAAAGCTCTCGCTGAAGGAAAGGTTGAGCATACATATTGGATTGAAGCTCATAAAGGAATCCCAGAGGACAAAATTGAAGAGCGAAAGAAAGCCAATCAATGCACCTGTTGCACGTTGGCCAAACATACTTGGAAGTTCTGCAAGAAACATTCGCAGGAATCGGTTATAGGACAGAAACGTGGAAATTTCCAACTCCAATATCGACGACCCCTGGTAACAAAGTGGCAACAAGCACCCACAACCCGGGTTAACCAAGTCAACAAGCCTAGAATTTGGTAACTGGATCACATGGATGAAACTTGAAAAAGGTTTTCAGGCACCGGCAGCGACGCTAACCGGGTACTTGGTTATAGACCCCTTACCGTAACCAAAATCAAGAAGGGGGCACAACCTCAGCAAGGTACTACTAGCAGGTATCCGCGCTTCACCGTGGGAATCTCCAAACCTAGCGAATGTCACGAAAACCAGTCCAAACATATGGGAGTAATAGAGACTTAAGATTGACAGGCGAGCAAGAAGCGCTTAACTTGGATTGCACCTCATGGTAGTCCGAGACTAACTCCAGCAACCTTAAACTTAAAATCAAGAAAGCGGTTCGCAACATTTGGTGTACTTTGAACATTAGTATGGAAGACGGTCAATTAAACCTGAGTTTTTTTAATGCCCTAAATCCCTCTAAATGCTACCTAGAAGATTGAACAAACTAGCGCAAGCAAGGGACCTCAAAAAGAATGTCAATGGGAAACAAGTTTAGCATGGATCGTGAGAAGCCTTCTAGGAACGAATATAAATCATTGGTCGGCTGGAATACGGAATAATTGGATAAATGGAACGGGATTCCTAACACCAAGAAAAAAGAAGTTGGAAGAGAATTAGAAACTACAGTCACCTGGTTCCCGCGCTTAATAGTACGAGGTATATCCGGCCCGAACCTGCTCTCCGGCTTTGTGGACAGGTGGGGCATGAAAGACTCATGTAGTTATCGAGGCGAGGCGTGAAGAATCCCCTAGGTAAAAGGAAGCTGACGATTATCTAATGATACGAGTGCGGCTCCAGTTGGACAAACGCAGGTGCCCGGGCAAATGGCCAGTGTATGGGAACCCTTCAGCGAGGGGTAATGACCGCTGGTAGTGGGCTGCCTAGTACACCAAAAGACAAAGATTTTAGTTTGTCTGAAGAGGCTTAAATAGCCAAAACCGTGTGGGCATGGTAACAAATACCCTAAGTTACTACAACAATGAAAATGTCCCACAATGGACCTGCACAGGCCCCTTGCGGCCATAATAAAAAAACAAAACAGAAGCACCAGCCCCGCCTTTTTATTCATGCCCAGAAGGCAGGGCAACTATTGTAGCAAATGGAGAACGGATCCAGATTCATGTTCTATTAGACTCAGGGTCTAATATATTCCTAATTAACCAAGAACTGGTTAATAAACATCACTTACTATACCACACACGCACAAATAGCTTTGACATTTACACCTTTAATGGAACCACAGTAGTAAATGGGGGATAATACTACACATATCCTATTTTGTTAGAGATCGGGAGCAATCCACACCGATCTCATATCTCTTGTGAAATTGCCAATGCTGGCAAATATGACCTTATCATCCCATTTTGATGGTGGCATATAGAACATCCCATAAGGCACATTAAGGTTGCGCAAAAATGAACATTTAGAGATGAAAAATGCCAGAGTCATGTTAATAATAAAAGCATAGACCTGACATTTGAATAGGACGAGACCGTGGCCTATAACCCAGAAGGACAATATATTGAAAGAATCAAGGTGGCCTGCACCATAGAGGCAACAAAGTTCTAGCAAATACATCCAGAATACCAGGAATTCAAAAGGGTTTTTGCACTGGAAACGGCAGAGAAACTAGCGGGAAGAAGAACTTTTAAACCACGCGATTGATTTAATACCCGGCGCATTACCGCCATGGGGCCTGATATATCCTATGTTAGCTCACCAGCTGGATTTGCATAGAAAATATCTGCAGAAGATGCAGGACCAAGGTAAAATCATGGAGAGCAAATCTCCTGCAGGGGCTCCAATTTTGTTCGTGCCTACACCTGACAGTTCAATGAGGCTATGTGTGGACTACCGACAGTTAATTAAACTAACGGTGGCCAGTAAATATCCGCTACCCCTAATGAGCGAGCTCCGTGACTGCGTGGCTAGCGCCCTTATATTCGCTAAGGTCGACTAAAGAGATGGCTATTACCTCCTGACAATAAACGAAGGAGATAAGTGGAAAACAGCATTTCGGACCCATTATGATCACTTTGAACAGAAAGAAATGCCATTCGGGCTAGTGAACGCTCCAGCCACATTCCAGGCTATGATGAATAATTCTACGCAAATTTTTAGATCATGTTGTAGTGGTATACCAGGACGATATCCTGATTTACTCCAAGACAGAGAAAGAATACATCGATTTGGTCAGATACGTCCTCTCTCGCTTGGAAGAATATGATCTAGCAGTATCAATTACCAATTCAGTTTTCCTTGTAAAAACATGGGAGTTTTTGAGTTATATTATGGCAATCGATGGAGTCACCATGAGTGAAAGAAAGGTCTAGAGTATAAAAAATTGAAAGGCACCAAGGTCTGTCAAGGAGGTGCATATATTCATTGGCTTTGCCAATTTGTACCAATGTTTCATTAAAGATTTATCTAAAATCTACAAACTGATATCCGAAACATTAAAGGGCGACCCCAGGAAATTCAGGTGGAGGCCAGAACAAGATGGGGCATTTGAGGAACTGAAATAAAGATTCATCTCAGCCCCAATCCTCTGTAATTTTTACCCTGACAGAGAAATCATTGTGGAGAGCGATGCAACCGATTTTGCATTAGGATGTGTCCTCTTATAATTTAAGGAGAAAAAACTATATCCGGTGGCTTACCACTTCCGAAAACTGAGCCCGGCCGAACGAAATAATAACATCCATGATAAGTAGCTTCAAGCTATTCTGGTATTATTTAAAGAGAGGACACACTACCTAGTCGGAACACAAAAACCAGTGACAATCTACACAGATCACCAAAATCTACAGAACTTCCTTAAAAACTAAGCTATGAAATCTATGGCAGATACGGTGGCCTCAGAAACTGGCGAACTACAATTTCAAGATTATCTATTAACCGGGAAAACGAGGCGGAAAGCCTGATGCATTAAGCTGACTGCCGGAGTACTGTCCAGAGGAGGGAGCTGTGCATAGCGAACAGTCAATACTCTAGCCTTCTCAGTTCCAAAATAGACTGGTGCAGTTTAACCTACCAGAAAGAGGAAGAAGAATTAATTGGCACAGAGACTACAGGTTCCTTGTGAATAAAATTGCTAGCTTCAAAAGCATGAATACCTACTAAAGGGTCGCATCCAGCGGCTCCGCACACCCTGTATGCAATAGAAGATTTCTTAATTCTAGCCAAAGAACAATGGCAGGTAGGAACTAGAATTCCTGTGGGATTGCCTACGGGAATATACACATGGTTAGTACCACGAAGTGGAATGGCGGCAAAATATGGGATCAGCATTGGTGGAGGAGTAATCGACACTGATTACACTGGAGAAGTCAAGGTTATCATGATAAACCAGGGAAGACAAGATTGCCAAGTCCGTAAAGGGGACCGAATAGCACAAATCATTATTGGGAATATAAACATATCTAAGGCAATGGAGGTCGAAAGACTAGAAGAGACCCATAGAGGAGATAAAGGATTTGGAAGCACCGACATATTACCAAGAAGATCCCCTGCCACAAAGACCAAGGTAGTGGTAGCCTACCTGCAAGCCAACTAAGATAAAAATGAGTTCCTCTATGAGCAAGACTACCAAGAACGACAGAACCAAGGAATAGTCCCGATGTCTAACGCAATAATATCTAAGGTCGATATTAGATTATAAGACTAAGAGCTATTAAAGACAATCGCAGAAGCAAGACAGAGTGATCAAGATTGGAAAGAACACAAGCAGGAATTGGAAGTATTGACCAACGAAGGCAAATCACTACCAAGTCACTGGGCGATAACTGTAGGATTAATCTAGTTCAAAAATCCCCTATACATTCCAGAAAATGTGCAGCTACAAACAGCTATAGCCAAAGAATGCCACGATTTAAAGGTAGCAGGACACTTCGGACAAGAAAAGACACTAGAAATAATTACCAGAGACATTTACTGGAAGGGACTAGAAGCATGGATCAAGGACTACGTTCAGTCATATGATAACTGCCAACATAGCAAATCACCACAACATGCCTGGTTTAGTCTACTGCAGCCCGGGGAAGTTCCGTTTGCAGCCTGGTCATCCATATCCACCAACTTCATTACACAATTACCAGAATCTCAAGGAAGAACACAAATAATTGTAGTCGTAGATCGGTTTACCAACATGGCCCACTTTAAAGGTCTGTAAACTAATGCAACGGTTAAAGATGTTGCAAACGTGTTCTTGAGGGAAGTCTGGAAGCTACCTGGACTTCCAGCGGAAATTATTTCCAACATGCATGCAAAGTTCTTCAGAGAATTCTGGAAATCCCTATGCAAAACCTTAGGGATAAAAAGAAAGATGTCAACTGCGTACCTCCCGCAAACTGATCGATAAATGGAGAGGACCAACCAAGTGCTGGAAGGATACCTCAGAAACTTTGTCAACTATGATCAAACGGATTGGTACCAGTTGTTACACCTAGCCAAGCACACCTACAACAATTCGGCAATGAATGCTTATGGCATTTCACCATTCTACGCAAACTATGGATTCCATCCACAAACAGAATGGAGGAAGGAACATGAAGCCCAAAATCCAGGCACCCAGCTATATGCACACTAGATGCAATCAATACACCAATAGGCCAGAGAAGCTTAGGAATAAACATGGGAAAATATGAGCAAATATTATAACTGATAGGCTAAGCAGCAACCAGACATCAAGCTCAGGGACCAGGTCATGTTAAATGCAAAAAACATATGCACCAAGCGACTGTCTAAGAAGCTTAGCCCCTAGCTGTATAGCACGTTTAAGGTATTGGGAAAAAGGGGCAAACGTGTCTATAAACTAGAAATATCACCAGGTTGGAAGATCCAGCCGATATTTCATGTATCATTGTTAGAAACCTATTGGACCTCCAATCGACCAGCAAAGCAACAACCTTCCCGCGAGCCACAGGAAATCGATTCAGATTTTGAACAGGAAATCGAAAGAATCGTCAAGAGTGAAATAATCTCTTATAGGCGGCGTGTAGTTGAGCATAACTGACAAATACGTTTGTTACGCTATTTTGTGAAGTGGACTGGTTGTTCTGAGGATGAAAATACTGAGGAATCACCAGACCACTTAAAGCATGGACAGCAATTGGGGGAGGCATTTCATAGGGAGAGTCCGGATATGCCAAAGCGGGCAGATCTTGAATGACAAGGAAAAGCTTTTCCTAGCATGGCCAAGCAAACTCGATAGGTTTTTTACCCTACTAAGTCGAGTTCAAAAAGGAGAAGATTATTTTATTCTTATAGGTTTAATTTTGTTGTTTTATTTTTATGCTAAAGAGAGGGTAACTATGGAAAAAAGCGATTCGGGACAACCACTAGGAGGAGGGAGCTTGTGTTAGGCACAAACCACTCACGAGAGGATTACTTGACATTCAGGACAAAGAGCATGAGTTCGAACCTCTACAGGCAATTATACCCCTCCTGCACCAGCGTTTGCCCTGGGTGTCGTCACAGGTACCTTGTGCTGTCGCTCGTTCACTTATAAAAATGAGAAATTGGAACACATCTTGTAACCCCGTATACCTCGTCGCCTTTCCTCCGACCTGATGCTGTCTGCAGGGTATATAGGAGGGTATCTCTGGCTACGTCTGGGAAGTGGAAGGAAGCGATTCCGTCAATAACTCGCTGAGTTACACGCCAGTGAAGTTAAGAGAGCCCGGGTTGTCCTAGATTGGTATGAACGCACAATGGATGTAGGCTACTCTGACACACACCAAGAGTACGCTAACGCCTCCATGATGCCTATAAGGTCAATTAACCTATTGAAACAAGTTGATGAGGAGAGGCAGTGAAGAAGAGAAGGTATTAGCCCGATCGTAAACACTAGTCATCCTGAAAGCCAGCTGCCGAGCTGGATAAGATGGCACAATTCAGACTCAGCCAACAACCAGGCTGGCCCCTTGGAGTTCTAAGAAGTTATTGGTATGTTCCACACTGGGCGGCCATATCTTAATAGCTGAAAGAAGGATGACAACTCAGACTAAGTGGGTCCACACCTTCTGAGAAGTCAGGAGCTCTGATCATACAGTTAGCTGTAAAGGGGAAGAGGAAGTTTCAGGGTCAGAGTGGGTTCGCTCTCGGATCAAGAGACGAAGGTTGAGAGAAAAATAACTGTTAATATGTAAACCAGGTGTAGTCCGCGAACACTCTAACGCGGGATATAAATATCGTAGTACCTCCTGAGCTTTAGCCATCATCAAGCAACGGAGAATAGATCTTATCTATATTATAAGTTTTACTCAAAAATCTTGCCCTACGAGCCTTCCTAGACAATCTCCGTTTACAAAGAAAGATTCAACCCTAGTCCGATTCGCTTGCCCTTAGAATCGACTACCCTTAACAATATCCTCCTCATGTTTGAAAACTCAATACCATAAGTATATCTCATGATACTTCCACACCCTATTTCTTCCTATCTCATGGCTGTTTTTCCTAGATGGGCGATTGCTACCTCCCTCCTCGTCACCTTACTCCCTTCTGATGGTCTCACCTGGTGAGCCTTGTTCCTATGGGATTATAGTTCCTCCAGCCCCCCTCTCTCTGCCATCACTCAGCTACCTCGCTTTGCGATTGGCATGGTCAGCTATAGCTCTCTTCATGTTTACAGTCTCCACTATCAGTATCCCCTGTCCTGGTAATATGGCCCCAGTTGTTAGTCGTACTAGGGTCTGAAAAGTCATGGTTAGTAGCACTACAGTCTTCACTTCTCTCTACTGTGTTCGTCTCTACAATTCAGGAAAGCAGTAGCCATAGTATGACTGGTTGGGTGTTTCTCGTGTTTGCATCACACCTCATGCTCATCCTCCCACAGTCGCCTGAGCAGGTACTCCTACTCTCACCTTCCACACATGGCAGTTATCCTTCTCTCTCCTCCGCTGGGCATCCACTCTGCTAGCTACTCTCGCCCAGAGTCGTATTGCCTCAAGGCCCCTTCATGGTATTGCAGTGTTTCATTATTCGTGGTTTCCTTTAGTTTTACTGTAGGTCGATTGGATACCTAAGGTCATAGTTTCTCCCTTCTAGTATTAGTTTTTCTTTTACAATTGCTTCTTATGAAGCATTTCCTTAGGGGCTAGTTTTCTTTTACTTTCTGCTTCACGTTGGCGTGGAGTGTTTGAGATTTCACTGTGGGGTTTGCTTATGCTTTCCTGCTTTTCTAATTCTTACTTTCAACCTCTTATCTCTTTAGCCAGCTAGGTGTTTATTTGCTTGTGGGTGAGATATGTGTTTAGGCCCATACTAGAGGGTCCTGAGAGTAATGGTTTTGATCGTTGGGGTGACGGGGTAGTTTTGAAATTAAGGTTTTCTTTACACCAAATTAAACAATGAATGCGAAGTTCTCGTACCTTAACCAGCAAATATATAATTTAGATAAAAAAGAAAATAAGAAACCAAGAAGATTTAGGTAACTGGCTTGTCACGCAACCACATAAGTTAATCCATATATTATATCCTATATATTAGTTCAATCATTAGCTTATTCGTGTTTCGACTCCACGTCTATATCACTAACCGAATGGTATTTAAAGTGCTATATCACTGAGGAGCTGTCGCATGTGCTAAGTATGTGAGGACTGTACGTTCGCATGGCGGCGTAAGGCTAAGAGACCTGGAGAGCAGTAAGGAAAGTAATACATATCTTTACCTGTTGGAGTTGACAAGACTATTGTTCCTTGACTGGCAGACTAGGGATAGGTTTGTAACACTGTATTTTAGTGGGGTCTTCTAGTATCTAGTCTTTTTCAGCTCGAGTGTCTTCTTAGATCCTTGATAATGCATCTGCAAGGACTTTATTCTTTACAGAACTTTGTATGATATCTAAATCATAACAGTGCATGAGCATGCCCCATCTAGTTTGGCAGTAAGGGAGGTCCGTCTGCTTCAGGCAAAAGGATAGTGCTTTGTTGTCCAATACAACAGTCAACATAGTGCCATATTGTATAGGATGCAATTGGTGAATGGCATCCATAATCGCAATAAGTTCCAGCTCATGGACTGGTTAATGAAGCTGACTTGTTGCAAACTTTATGCTTTGCAATACTGCAGGGTATACTTGCTAAGGGGAGGGTCCTTGTCAAACCCATGCACCTGACTCAACCTTAGAGGGATAGGTGATGAGGTCTATAGGATCAGCTAATGTCTTATATAAGAGGGCGCAAAGTGGGATTGTATCCTTGGCTAGGCACCTAACTTGTTTGAAAACTTCTTCATGTAGGGGAGGCTATTCTAACACTTCTTGGTTAGTTAAATCAGAAAGAGGAGTAGTGGTAGAGGCAAAGTGTTAGAGGAATTATAGTCTATATATTACAACTCCAATAAAGGTCTGAACTGCTTTTTTGAATTTTGGTATGGGCCAGTTTGGGATAGATCGGATTTTTTTGGGGATTGAATAAATTCCTGTCTCCTGAATGCTGTGTTCTAGGAGTGAGAGCTTGATGCCAAAGATTTTGCACTTAGCTGGTGATACTTTGATGTGATGATGCTCTAGTGTATTTAAGACTGATCTGATATGCGAAATGTAGTTATCCACATTCTCTGAGTAGATGGTAATATCATCCATGTATGCCTAAACGAACATTTCCATTATATCTGTCTAGGACATATTCTATAATGGTCATGGCTGTCCAAATGGTCTTAAAATCTCTTTATAGCATAACTCTACTTGTAAAGGATCCCAAATATTTCTTGATGGTGTTGTATTTTGCATCGCTAGGAAGAATTCTAATTTGGAAATACCAATTGGTAAGGTATATGGTAGATCTGTAGTGTATTCTGACAATAGTTTTGAGAATCATGCCTGGGTAGGGAATCACTCCATGATCCTAGACAGTAATTTCATTCATGGGTACAAGGTTTGCATGGGGATTGATTTCGCCATTGGGTTTCATTTTGCGGAATATATTTTCTAGGTTATGTGATGGGTCAGGGTAAATGACTCCTTTTGCTATCCAGTCTTTGATTAATGCTCTCTATGCAGGTATAATCTTTTGAGGAACAGAGAAGAATTTTGGGTTGTGGTCTGAAATTGAGTCCTTGAATTGGATATGGTGGTTGACATCCATTAAGGGTGGTTATTCAGCTATTTTCTCCTTAGAGAATACTGCATTAAATGCGGAAATGATATCAGTGGCTTCTGCTTCTTCATAACTGAAAATTATTCTTGTGTTGCTGTCTTGCTGGTCAAAGTGATTCCTTTGTCAGGGAAGGTGATAATAGTTTTTCAACAGTCTATTATAGCTTAGTTTGCGGAGAGGTAAGGCATTCCTAGGAAGATGTTATAGTTGAGTAAGGTACAGACAAAGTACTTTGGAAATATCGCCACTTTCATTCTCAATCTGGATGACTGGTTTTGCCCTATAGTTGATAGAGAAGCATGATCCTTTTACTGCCATCTTCAGGCTGATAGAGTTTTCAAGGTCTCTGGTAGGAATCTGGTAGGTAGTGACAAACTTTTATGATATCAGGTTGTCACCCATAATGCCAGTATTGAATAGTGCATAAGCTTTGTGGCTATTAACAGTCATATATGCCTCTTGGACTTGAGATTGGGTTCCACTAGGTGCAACATGGTTTGATGTAACTGTAATCAAATCCTTTGGGTGCTGATTGTCCTCCTTAGTATAGTATTGTTACGGGGTAGCCAATTCGGTACTATTGAATTGTCTAGGCCGTGCTCGTTTCGAGAAAATCGGAGAACTGTCAGGAAAGCTCATTAATATTTCGGATAAAAGACAAAAGATTCTTGAAGGTTTTATAACTTGATAAAATGATAACTTGATATTTTGTTAAGGACTCTTCTCCGTTGCTTGATAATACCTTAACTACGGTGGTTGATTTTTTTTTTGATTTTGATTATCTCATATATTCGCTGTTAATGTACAGGAACCTGCATGGAGCGCTAGCTATGGCATAAACGAAACGTTAATTCCAAACGTGCAAAACAAAAGAAATGACCGCACCGGTTCTCCCCTAGTGATGACCATACCGTCATCGCGCCCAAAAATGGCAACTAATTTAGAAAGTATAGAATGAAATGATATCAAAGGAAATCATAACGGAAAGAAAAGATATAGTAGAAAGGTCAAGCCACTAGCCTGAGTCATAGTCGGAGGAGGAGGAGGCAGCAGTAGCAAAAACCGCTGGCATGGTGGGCGGGAAGTTCGTGCGAGTAGTGCGGATGTATGAGGCAAGACCAAGGATCATGTCCAGGTCGGCCCACAGTGGAGAGCCATGGTCCATCGAAGACAGCTTCGGAAGGTGAAGCTGGCGTTCTCGGGACTTGGAGGGGCAGTGGAGAATTGCATGCACAAAGGTTTCATCCTCTGAGTCGCAGGAAGGGCAGGTGGGTGAGCGATCAGCATCGTTCCATGAGGGTTGAGCAGCAAGATAGCTCTTGCCAGCACGCATTTGGTAGATTCGCCCCGCTGTGAAGCGGTCAAGGCCCATGAAGGCATGTGGGCGAAGGGACGGCTTGTACTGGTAGTAAGGAGGGGGTGGGGACAGGAGTGTCCAATCAGTGAGGAGGTCCTCTCTGCACTCCTCCTTCAACAATTTGTAGGAGATAGCACCTGGGATCGGAGCAGGGGGGGCAGAGACAGTGCCCGGTAGGAGATGGGAGTTTGTCTGTGGGAGTTGAAGCCGTCTGGTACCACCTTGACCAAGAGGTAGCACATACCATCGATTGGGAGGTGAGAGAGGACGGCGGGTATGGGTCTTGGTTGGTTCCAACGGAGGGGGAAGTAGTTGGCCCTACGGCCACGAAGGAGGTGGCGGGAGGAGTTGCCTCCCCTGAAGTTGGAGAAAAAAGGAAATGATGGAGGCAGCAGGGCTACGGCTGGGTTGATCTCGGGAGGGGAGCAGGCCAGCAGTAGTGCGGCCATCCTGCGGCGATGGGGGAGGAGTGAGTTGAGAGGGGGGAGGCAAGCCTCACAAGGAAAGATAGATACAGGAGTTGAAGGGAAGCAGTTAGTGACCCATCGTTGGACCTTGCTCCGAAAGACCTCCATCTTGCCCATCATCGGTGCGTTGGGGGTGAGGAGGTCAGCTCAGTAGGTGAGGATCGGTAGTAGCAGGCCCATGGCCAGTCTGCGGTTCAGGTAGGGGACTATGCCTATGCCAGGGGGAGAGAGTTGCCTGATGAGGCCGAAGGCCCCCTGAGCGAGTGCTAGTCTCTTGAGGAAGTGGGTGGAGGTTTCCATCGAGGGCAAGAACCAGTATCCTAGCCATCGGATTATGGAAGAGGGGTGGAAGAGGCTCCCATCGAGAGAGACCGGGGCCAGTGAGGGGGGAGAGTGATCCCTTGGGGTTCGCCAGTGGATGAGTTCAGTTTTGGGGATGGAGAAGGAGACTCCAAGTGGGGTGGCCTTCCTGCAGAGGCGTGTGTAGTAGTGTTGAAGAAGCTGTGTGTTCCTACGGTATGACCCTGACCCAACAGTGACAGTAAAATCATCAACATAAGAAAACATAATCCCCCTTGGGATGGACAAGTGCAGGGAAGAAACATAAATTAAAAATAACAAAGGAGAGATAGGAGAGCCCTTGGGGGAACCCACTTGAACAGGTAAGAAAATATTAGGGGAGCCCTGAAAGATCAGGCAGCATTTGTGGTCAGTCAAAAAGGAACGAACCCTAGAAACCATGTAAGGAGATACGCCTTTGGCGCGAAGTGAGGAGGATAAACAAGTAGAGGAAATGTTATCAAAGCCTCCCTTAATATTGTTACAAACCTAGCGTTAGTCTGCCGGACAAGGCACACTATCTTCTTTAACAGCAACAGGTAACTATACGTACCGCTCGTCTTACCGCTCTTCAGGTCTCGTAGCCTTATGTCACCTAGGGAACGCAGAGTCCTCTCACTGCTAGCCCTTGCGACTGCTTCCTAGCGATACGTTCTCTGAATCACCTTTCGGTCGGTGATGTAAACGGATGGTCGTAATAAGAGTAGAGTATAGATTGAACTAATAGGTAAAATATAACATAGGAAGTAACTTAGGTGGTTGCGTGAAGAGCTAGCTATCTGTGTCCGTGACCCTCCTTATATAGGCGCTCTTCCCACAACCCTAACCCTGGTGACTTTACTAGGAGTCACCTTTTTACTATGACTGCCGTGTGAGTCATAGTATAACAAACATCCTATGACTCACAATTTGAGTCATAGTATACAATCACCATTGTATCCAATTTCCATAAAAGGTCATGTGCGCTAATCGTGTCACATGCGTGGAACCCCGACTCATACTTGTAGTCAAGTGCGAAAGTCATAACATCATATGACCTCACAATCGTGAGTCATGAACCAATAAATCAA
>QFET01012479.1:0-37514 GCA_003316355.1 Tuber calosporum
CAAGGCTTACTCTGCTTTTCTGTCCTTCCTGCCTAGCGCTCTTCTAGGCAATCGTGACAATATACCCGGGACCCAGCCTTTTCCATATGGGAATGCTTTCGACAAGAAATTACAAAGCGATATATCGGCATCGAAGAGGAACGACGAGCCCTAGAAGAAATGACTAAGGTAGTCTATAAGAGAAAAATAGACACTTATCTTCTCCTTCTCGAAAATCTCAACATCAAGGCCAGTCTCACAGGAATTAGTTGAAGGGTACGGGTGGAAAGCAAACTTCCCGAAGAGATTCTTCGCCGGTTATCCCATCTGAAGTTCTCCTCCCATGTGGAATGGATGGAAACTATATGGGAAGTTGGCAGACATGAGGAGGAATTTCTGGAAAGGCCAAAATTATCCAAAGGAGACCCCTCAAATAGTTGTTCACCCAAACGAATGTGTGATGACACTGGTAAAGGAGTTAATCCCGAACTAGGATACACCAACCAGAGGCAAAAAATCAATTTATTATGATGGAAGTCATCTAATGCCAAGCCAGCAGAAATGAAAGGGGGTAATAATAATGAAGACAAGCATACTGAGTGGAAGAATGCTTACAATGGAATTCCCCAAGATGTTGTGGATAAGCGAAAGGCGGAAAAGGCCTGCACTTGCTACGGCATCAACAATCACACCTGGCGAAAATGTCGAAAGGACATAGTTTCAGCAAGAGCCTTGGCTAAACAACCAACCAAGGACCGACTGAAATTTCCCGCACACCACAAACAGCTGCTCTCGCTGTAAGATCATCATGGCAAAAGGCGAACCATATACACCGCGAACCAGCACCTCGGTTGTGGCAATTATCGGATAAAGCAATGTCCTAATAATACCAACAGGGACGGCGATTGGGTATTCGGGGCACTAGCAATAGCGACTGGAATCGAAACTGGGAACCCTCAAGTCTAGGATGCTGAAGGTTACTGACGATAAAAGAATTCTAAAATTCTGCAAAAAAATTGGCATGCAGGTCCATGTTTACATGTTGGGAACCGTCGTTCCCTGAAACCTCAATGAGGTTCCGTAGCATGCTTCAACTGATTGGATTCAGGGATCAGAGGATGAAATCTCCCCTGTGAGGGAGTTCCCGTTTATTTTTTATTTACCTTCAGATTGGTTCTAGTTTTCGGTTCCTGCTTTTTGCTTCTTTGGAAGAAAGATCTCCTTTTTAGGCACTTGGATGTGCTTCACGTTTTTAGACACTCGGGAAGTGCTAGGCAGTAGCAGGGGTGACCCCCAGGTACGCTCTAGCCCTTGTTGCCTCCAGTACAAATTACCATTGTTTAATCCGCTAGAAGGGTGGATTGAACGCAGGACCCTGCGGATAAAATAAACGGGCCAGGCTCATTTTACCACTAGACCATAGCTGAACAGCTGTAAAGTCTTCTGGGAAACCTCATGATATGGGGTCGGTTAACCAGGAGCTGATAATAACCATGACAATAAATCTTCAAATAGAACTACTTTGGGACAAGATATCCTAAATTCGGAAACTGTAACTATTTTCAGAATTTTCTGCTCTTTTCGCAAATATAATTTATTTTCCAAAAATATTACTCCTTTAAGGTATTATCCTAGAGGAAAGCAGGAGAAGTATAATTTTTATTTCATATTTATGGCGTTTTACAAGTTTCTTCCCTATTCATGGGAGTTTTAATTATTTGTAAGCCCCGTGGCATGGGGTAAAGACCGCTCGTAGTGGGCCACCCAGAATCTTAACTATTGACTATTTGTTTAGTTCGTCTGAGGAGACCTTTATGGTGGAAACAATGCTAGCATTGTCATGAACACCCAAGCTATATAACCAGAATGTCTTCTAAGCGAGGACTAATAGATGTAACAATATCGCATAAGCGACTGAAGCTCAAACATGAAGAACAAAAATGCTACTAATGTCCTGAAGGAACTGCACATATCTATGTGTACGGGAAACGATATCGCATAAAAGTCTTATTAGACTCAGGATTCAATATCTTCGTTATACACGAAAATTTAATCAAGGAATTAAATATACCTTACAAGTCCCGTGAGGATCAAATACCAATTTTGGGTTTCACTGGAGACGAATTCTATACTGGAAGGGATTTCACCTTTTCCCTTCACCTGAAAATTGGGAAAAATAAACACTTATCAAAGATTGTGTGTGAGATTGCACCAACAGGGAATTATGGAATAATAATTCCATTTTGGTGGTGGAATAATGAACATCCTATAACGGAAATTCAAGATCCAGGAGGCTGGAGGTTTCAGGCTACTGGATGTCAACTTCACCTCTTACCAGAGGATGAAGGAATATCAATCGAGTAGGATAAATCAGGTTTTGGAAGATCCAGAGGCAGTGGTTATTGGAAGAATTGCAAGAGTAGATGATGAGGAAGATATAATCCTTGATACACTACCCGTGCAATACCATAACTACAGAGACCTTTTCTGCATGTCAACAGCGGTGAAACTACATGCTCATCAGACCTTCGATCATACTATTGACCTCAAACCAGATTCCCAACCACTTTGGGGACCGATTTATCCCCTCTCGGAAAAGCAGTTAAAAGCACTGCAAACATATTTGGATGATATGTTAAAACAAGGAAAAATTTCCCCCAGCAAATCACTGGCTGAAGTACCGATACTGTTTATTCTGAAACCAGATTGACATCTTAGGTTCGTAGTTGACTACCAAGGACTAAACAAAGTCACTTTCTACAACAAATATCCACTACCCCATATAACGGAACACCACAACCATGTCGAAGGAGCAACTATTTTTACTAACCTGGATCTGAAGGAGGGTTACTACCTGATCCGTATTAGGAAGGGTGATGAATGGAAAACTGCTTTTCTAATACGATATGTCTCATATGAATATAATGTCATGCTGTTTGGTCTGGTAAATACACCAGCCACCTTCCAATCAATAATGACTAAGATCCTGAAAGAGTTCCTCAACGAAGGAGTTGTAGTATACATTGATGATATACTTATATACTATAAATCTGAGAAGGAACTTTTCATATTGGTTAGAAAAGTCTTAGAAAGACTGCGAGAATACAGAATGGCCATTTCGCTTATGAAAAGCACCTTCCATGTCATATCAGTGGAGTTCCCAGGGTATATTGTGGTTGTTGATGGAGTTACTATGAGCGACAGAAAGGTGGAATCAATCAAGGCCCGGAAACCTCCCACCTCAGTAAAAGAAATTCAAATATTTATGGGCTTCGCCAACTTCTACCTGCGGTTCATAAAGAATTTCTCCACACTATGCGTGCCAATTACTGATTTGCTTAAGGGAAACCCTAAGGATTTTTCTTTGAGTGAAAGGCAAAAGCAGGCATTTGAGGAGCTCAAATGTCAGTTCATCACAGCTCCGATAATAGGTTACTTTCATCCAGACAGGCAAACAGTAGTGGAAACAGATGCCAGCGATTACGCCCTTGGATGTATCCTTTCTCAATATTTAGACAAAAAACTACCTACTGTAGCTTTCGATTCTCGAAAGTTGACACCTGCTGAGCGCAATTATGACATTTATGACAAGGAATTGTTGGCAATATTGGTTGCGTTAGAATAATGAAGACACTACCTTACTGGAACCGATGAACCTTTCACCATATACACCGATCTTCAAAACCTACAATATTTTCTCACAACAAAGGCCTGGTCAGCATGACAATTGCGCTGGGCTCAGAAGTTCACTGATTTTAACTTTAAAATCTTTTACAGTCCTGGAACCAGAGGGGGCAAACCTGATACTTTAAGCAGGCGGCCAGAGTACCGCCCTGAGGAGGGAGCTGAGCATGCCAAGCAGGCAATACTCTAGTCTCATCACTTTGAAAACCTGCAGAATAACTGAAACTTAGTTGTTTCAGTTATATGGGGCAAAGAAAACTACGAACACCTTAGTCAGTGGTTGCCTCAAGAGGAACGGAACAATACGATTAGGATTAAAAGACTTCAACAGGAAGCAAGAATCCAAACTAGAGGTTCTAAGCTAGCAGCTGGTCATGACGTATTCAGTACCAAAAACAACATAGTTCCTGCGAATAGGCAAGGGCTCATTGGGACAGGATTGGCTATCGGATTACCAATTGGAACATATGCACGTATTGCACCATGTAGTGGATTGGCAGTTAAGCATGGTATTTCTATTGGAGCCGGAGTAGTAGATGCGGACTATAGAGGGGAGGTTAAGATCCTCCTAGTCAATACTACAGACAATCCTTTTCAGGTACACACAGGAGACCGGATAGTCCTGATGATTGTGGAAAAGATAGATGAGAGAGAACTTCATGAGGTTATGGAGATAGATGAAACTGAACGAGCAAGCCAGGGGTTTGGAAGTTAAGATATACGGTTGGAAGAAAACTAACCACAATTATGTTTCCTATATTCTGACAGAAAGCACAAATATTTAGACTCAACGGACATTACCTTACACTCAATATGCACAAAGGGACAAACACTAATGTCGAATGCAATACTTGCAAAGTGCGAAGTCAAGATATTTGATATAAAATTCTTGGAACGGTTAAGAGAATTGGCAAACGAGGATCAAAAATTGGCTAGACAGAGAGGAGGAAGTGGAAAGTTTACGAGATGATAGCAAAGAAATGCCGAAACAATTGACCCTAACATATGGAATACTCTACTATAAAGAATGCCTATATGTTCCTCAAAACGAACACCTGCAGACAGATATTGCACAAAGCTGTCAGGACTCTAAGATTGCAGGACATTTCGGTCAAGAAAAGACTCTGGAAATTATCACAAGAGACTTCTACTGGAAAGGAATCGCGAACTGGATAAACGACTAGGTACGATCCTGTACTGAGAGCCAAAAGGCTAAGGCACCAAGACATTCACGCTTTGGGCTTTTACAACCACTACAGGTCCCATTTGCTGCTTGGGTATCTACCTTGGTAGATTTTATCACACAACTTCCTAAATCTGCAGGATACAGCCAGATGATGGTTGTAGTCGACTGGTTCACAAATATGGCACACTTTATTGCCTTAGAAGAAAACGCGACTACAAAGGATGTTGCTGGGGCATTCATCAAGAAGTTTGGAAACTTCATGGGTTGCTAACAGAAATCTTTTCCAACATGGATGCAAAGTTTGCAGGAGAATTTTGGGAAACATTGTGCAAGATATTAAGTATCAAAAGCAAGATGTCTAAAGCTTACCATCCTCAAACTGATGGACAAACAGAAAGAGGCAACCAAGTGCTCAGAGGCTACCTTCGAATTTTTGTCAACTACGATCAGGATGACTGGTACCATCTATTGCCGTTAGCCGAGTATGCATATAACAACTCGGTAACAAGGCACATGGAATAACCCCTTTTTTCGCCAATAATGCTTACCATTCTCAAACAGAATGGATGATGGAGCGAGAAGCTCATAATCTGGGAGCAACTATGTATGCTCACTGGATGAAAGCGATACATGAAAAGGCAAAGGAATCCCTTGAGAAGACTTGTGGAGGCATAAACAAGTACTATGAAAGCAAAGGTCACAGTCAACCAGACTTCAAAATTGGCGACTTGGTTATGCTAAACGCGAAGAATATCCCCACCAAGCGACCGTCCAAGAAGTAAGCGACAAAATTATATGGCCCGTTCAAAATCCAGGAGCAACGAGGAAACTTTGCCTACAAACTGTAAATATCAGAGCGATAGAAAATCCATCCGCTATTCCATCTATCACGGCTCGAGCCATACCGAAAATCAGTTGAACCTGGCCAAGAACAAACACACCTGGCACCAGAAGTTGTTGAAGGTGACCTTGAATGGGAAGTAGAAAAAATCATCAAGAGTGAAATAATCTCTTATGAGCAAAGATTCAGAGAATGTTCACGAACGATCCAAGAACTTCAATACTTTGTCAAGTGGGAAGGATGTTCTGAAGATGAGAACACCTGGGAACAACCAGAGCACTTAGAACATGCTCAGATATTGGTGGAAGATTTTCACAGGGAAAATCCGGGAATGCCAGAGTTGGGCTAGGTAATATCTACCGAAAGGTTTTTCCTGCAGTGGTCAAGTTATCACAGAAGATTTATTAACCCTACCGGAAGGAGTACTAAAAGGAAGAATTGCTACAAGATGAAGCATAGGAAGAGGGAGCTGATGTTAGATATATGGGATATGGTACTAGACTTTCGAGTCTAAAGATGTGATGGTATATAGCGCCGGGAGGTAACTATATTGACTACAACCCACTCTGGCAACGAGTAGGATGGTATCCAGAACCACTCAGTCTCTGTGAAAGATGAGAGAGTAATTTATCCAAGTAGATCTATTACGTATTCTGCATCCTTGATACTCTGAATGCATCTGCACATGAGTGCATATATGCAGGAAAGACGGCCATCCAGACTGATAACCTGGTATTCCGTATGATGTTCGCAAATGGGCGGTATCAACTTAAACTTAGTTCATTTGGCAAAGAGATCGAAGGCTATCTATTGGTTGAGTGCTTGACACCCGCAGAGAAAAAGACAGGGTGGGGGATCATTTGCTGTAGTGGGGTCATACATCTTCAGGGTCAAGTGGTGTTCGCACTGTCTAGACCATGGCCGAAGTTTCCAAGGATACTTCTTTTATATGGCCAACCTAAGTACTGGGAAAAGTGTATAAATAGTTAGCAGTCCCCCGTAGTTAAGGGATCATCAAGCAACGGAGAAGAGACCTTAACAATATGTTCAAATAAAGTTATAACACCTTGAGAACCCTTTTATCCTTTATTATACTTTTTTACTGAGCTTTCCTGACTGTCCTCTGATTTTTGGGATACGAGCACAGCCTAGTCAATTCTTCAGTACCAATATGGCTACCCCGTAACACTAGGATGGGATATATCCATGCGCTTGTGTATGGAGGTGCATTGTATAGGATCGTTTTTGGGCCATTGATATACTTTAGTCCACTTTATACAATAGGGAGTACATAATGCATACATGGAGAGGACTGGGAATCCATTTTGGGAATTCAGCAGAATGCCTGAATTGTAGCAGAAAGAACGTGGGAACTTAAAAATATAGATAGTTTTTTCTCCTTGATTTGTCCTGTGTATATGTGAAGAGTATTATAATAAATAGTCAAACCAGGTCTGTCCTATTAGTTAGGAGGAAAGAAGTCATTCACTCATCATACGCCCAAAACCATATGCCCAAAGCCATATTCACAAAATTATACCCTAAAAACCATAAGCTCAAAACCATATACCCAGGAGCTATGCCCAAAACGACAAGCTGAAAATCATAGGCAGCAAGTCATGCCCTTGGAGGATCAAATATACTAGGCCATATGGCCAATAGCTATATATAATACCAGGGTCATGTACTTCGGATAAGGCAAGAGAATTGGAGAAAGACCAATTTTGCTCTAGTCACTAGAGATCATTCATTAAGGAAAGCAGGGCTCCAGGCATTTGCGACAGGGGGAATTTGGGAACGGTGTCCTGCTAGGGTAATAACGAGGGGAACAAAAGTGCCCACCCTGCCCCACGGCCCATGCGGGGCCCTGTAGAAGGCAGGACGGTAAGAAGAGACAATATATCAACTCCGGGCCATGTTGAGGGCGGGGCAGGAAAGGGAAATCCTGCACCACCCTGACCCGTAATGAATACTAATCACTAGTGGGTCTTGTGTAACCACTCTATTGTTTACACCAGTCTGTATCACTATGATACACTTGGTTATGCGAAGTCACAATACGTGGCGGCGTCAAGTCTACTTACCATGTTTCCCTAGGACTTTTAGTTACCCAGTATAACTGGTTACCATGTCTAACTCAGAGGGCGGGTTACCCTGTCTATATGGGTTACCCTGCCTAACTATGCTTGCGGGTTATCCTGCCTGAGTGTTGATCTGGGTTACCCTGCCTAGCCTGGTTACCCTACCCAACTTAGTACCTAGGTACCTTTTTAGCCTAAGTAATCAGTTTGTCAAGTCACTGTTCAGACCTATGGTACCATTCCTGACCATGGACTTCATGGGCGTTTGGTGGAGATGAGGTCCAGTACATTATACCAACTGATATGTAGGACCATTACATAATAATCTTGAGCTGAAAAGTCATGTTGAGCAGAGAGGCATTCTTTAGAATGCCTCTGGTTGTGATTCTGCGAACATTGATGGGTTCTGGCTACAAGCCACAAACTTTGTACAACTACCTATTACAAGTTTGCTAAATGGCCTAGGATGGTAATATATATCCTGTATATTACTCAGCTCAGGTACTGAATACTACTATAGCCTGATAAAGCCCACCCTATTCTTTCCAATTTCTTTCTCTTGTCAATTATTAAATTCTCTATTTATTTGTTCTATCTCTTGTATGTTGTCAACCTCTCTCTGTCCTCCTTTTTCCATCTTCCTCTGTTTTCTGATATTTTGTATAACTCACTCCTCTACCCCACCTCTATTCTCTTCTGATACCACTTCCTGATTACTTTTACTACTATTCATAATATCAATTAATCTTTTAACAGCTTGTGTAGTCTCTTCCTAACTCTCATGTTGGTTCAAGCCTAGTATGACAACAACTGCAATATATATGTTATGTGGGCCACCAAGAATTGCTTTCAGGTAGAAAAAAATAAAGACATTATTATAGGAGTTTCTCTCTTTTTATTTGTATATAATTAGTTTATTTTTTTCCTGTTCTATCTTTATAGAATCAAATTATAATGATTTTATCTTCTCTGAATATCAAAAAGCCTCAGTTTGTAAATTGATTAATTAACCAAATTATCAACTGTTTTCCTACCTTATAATGCTTTTCTCCTCTTATCTAAATCAACCTTTCTGAATCGCCCTCCTGATTGACTGTAGTAGTAGCTTAACAGTCTCACAATAGGCTTTAAGTAGATTGTTGTACTTGAACGCTACTTTCACAGTGGGCTTTATCAGAATTCTTACAAAGATCTCAGCCATAACCTACCTCTTGTTAACTTCTGACTCCTTCAATATTTTCCTTAATTTTTCAGGCTCTTCCAGCTATTCTATCAACCTGGTTGTCTTATTGGCTGTTCAAACTGCATGGTCTACTATGTTGCAAGACATGGTTTCATTTGAATAATAAAGGTTCACATTGTATTGTTCTTGCTAGGATTGCCATTTTCTCTTTATTCCCTCTGTGTTCCATAACATAAACTATTCAATCTAATTTCTGCTAATTTACCTTATTCTTACAATTACCTTCTTCTCTTATTCTATGGTACTCAACCATGTTACATTGTCCAACTCAACACAATTATTGTCCAACTCAATAGAATTGGCTAGTTCTGTAAAGTACACAAATACAAGATCCCTCCCTACCATAACGTCAAAATTCGTCTTTTTGACTTTGAATACCCTTACTGGCAAGCCATTACCTACTGTCATGGAATATAAATACGATCACTGAAGAATTGGATTTACATATTCGGTAATGAGATCATATCAAGGTGGGATTCCTATCTCACCCATTTTATATAGATAGTAATATAAGCCCATCTCTTCATATTCAGACAATTTCCTATTCAATGCCACTCATTCTCCACCAGATTGGCTGCCATTCCATCTTCCACCTAAACATTATCTACGCTCATCAAACTCTCATGCAATGGCAGCCATATTTGGATTTCCCTCTGCATTTAATATTTCAATAGCTTGTTGAATCCAGGCTTCTATTTGAAGTAGGTTTCAGCAGACATGATACCCGTTGAGCTGTCCGGCACTCTGCAGGAGTGCCGTCAAAGTTCGAAGGTCGCTTAGTTTCTTTCCAAGTGGCGGGAACCTTGGCACAGTTAGATGCTTGGAGTGATGAATTGTTCTTTCATTGGATCGAATGGCCAGATCGCTTGTTGGTTTTATGGAATGTTTAGGGTATGACAATATTGTATTATAGCATAATAAAGTGGACAATGACGTCGTGACCTTCTAGTGCGCAAATCCCGGGTGAGAAATCACCTTAGCACCTCACGACCCAAGACAACATGCCATGCAAGTAGAAAGCATGAGTAAACGGGAACTGTCGTGGGAAAAATCACCCCCTCTTCCGCAAACTCCTCCTTGGGGTAAAAGCCTCTTCAGGGTCGCCCTCAGGCTCGTTCACAAAGTGCCTGCTCCGCGTCCTAGACTTTGGGGTTGATTTGCGCTTTGGATTCCTCCCTTTCGGCTCAATGGACTTCTTAACAACAACCATCGGCTCTTTCTTTCCGGTTCGCTTTCTTGTCGTTGGCGGGGTTTGGTCGGCAAAGTATGAAGACGTAGCTTCCTGAGGGCCGGCAGCATCCTCAGGCTCCTCTTCGGAGTCAAAGGTTGGTTGGGCAGCTTTTTGCTTCTGGGCTAGCATTTCTTTCATTGACATTGCTTGCGCAGGGATGAGATTTTTCTTGACAGCCACTTTGTCGGAGGGGTCTTCCTCGACGTCGAGGAGGAAGCCGCCGCTACCGCCCATTTCTACGTCTTCGTCTTCGCTGTCTCTTGTGAAGCCGCCGGGTTCACCATTGTCACTAGCACCATGGTTAACGAATCCACCGCCTTCTCTCTCTTCGTCATGGTCACCCTGCACAGCCTTCCCCCTCCCACGAAACCTTTTTGCGGTGAAGGGGTTGACTTCCTCTATGCCATCGCCATCTTCATATACTTCGTGTAGGCGCTGGACAATTCTCAATCCAACAATGAACCTCCTCCACAAAGCCAATGCAGCCTTCTCTCGCTTGTCGTCCTCTTTGATCTTCCTCTGCACTTGCTCCTCCTCCCAGGCATCTCTAATGATGTCTTCATTTTCTGCTGCGATGACTATTCCATCAATGTATGGTGCTGCCCGCTGGCCTTCAACCCCCAAAATTAGTCTTTCAGTCGATAGAGCAACCAGCCCCCCGTAGACGGCCTTAAAGAACCACAAAGGCACTCACTCCTAAACTCAAACCCCGTGACAGCATCCGCATAGCTGATCTTTAACTTCTTTGCAACCCTCGCAGACCCTTTCAAAGGCAAATGCACCGCGCCAGCAGGAATCATAGACTGGGTGTAAATATCTATGTTTCCATACTTGTTCCTAGGAATCTCCCCATTGACGATCTCTGGCGGCATATATTCTCTATCACAACCCCGTCCCAATCAGCAAATAACTCATAAAAAACTTGAACACCCGGCCGAGTGACAATCCATGACCACATACTCAGTCTGTTCCAACGAATAAAGTCCCTGCAATACAGTCTCCCCATCCCTCTGCGCATCCTTAATCTCCCGCTTCCGATTGAGTGTCGCGGCGCGCGGTTTCACCTGCTTAAGGGCTTGCTCCCCCTCCTTGATGACCCTCCCCTCACGGTACCAGTTTTCGACGGACTTGCAAGAAACCATGTCCTGTCGGGCGTAGACTTTCTCGTCTTTGGCCTTTTCGCCTTTTCCCGATATGAATATTTTGACGTGTGACTTCCCAGGCTTGATGGCTTCATCGCGCTTTAGGTGACGTTCTAGAATATATCTGTGGGTGCGGGGTTAGAAGAGAAAGGTGTCAGTAAAGAGGGGTAAGTATTTGTGGTATTCAGCGGGCGAATTGGCAAAAGCGAAAGTAAACCAGGCAAGGATACAAGACAGTGAGGAAGAGGAAAGAAGGCATACTCCGGATGATCCTTATACCACCCAAGACTCTCCTTCCCATTCCCAGCAAAGGATTTCGTCTCAGCCGCAGGAACCCCAACCAACTCCCCATCCTCTTTGGCGTCCCGCTCAAGTCTTAGCTCCCCATGCGCCTGATACCCCCTCATGACATTCCCGAACCAATCGCGTTTATACATGCCAACTATGTCCCCCTCAATATCGTACAAGGGGACTTCAGAAGGGAGTATTCGAAAGCCTTTGGTTTTTCCCGGGAAGGTGTTCTTAGCTAGGTATCTTACTGTCACATCTTTCGCGGTGCCGTTGTCAGAGTATGCTAGCACGTATGCGATCACCTGCTTGGATTCGACTGCATTCTTGCCTTTTGGCTCGAATTTGGAGAGGAGGTCAGGTTCTGAGCCTAGGGCTGTGAGGACGAGTGGGTCTATGGCGATCCAGGTGGATGTGGTGGGGGAGTACGCCTCGGTCCAAAAGATTGGATAGGGGAGGTCTTGATCTATCATGGTGGGCCTGATTTCGGGGAGTTCTGGGGCATCACAATTTGGTTACCATTGATTTCCACAAGTCGGAAATTGAGAGACATACGTTTTTTAGTAGGCGTCTTTTTCTTGGCTTCCCTATTTCTACAGACGAAATCTCCTTCTTCGTCTTCTTCGTCTTCTTCGCTTTCTTCTTCGCTTTCTTCTTCGCCCTCTTCCTCGTCTTCTTCCTCGTCTTCACTGTCACCTCTCCATTCGCTTTCGGATTCAAGGGGACTTGACAAAGAGTCCACATCTAGGCGCCGGCGCTTTCCTGCAGGCTTTCTTGGGGTTCTTCTTGTGGGTTTTCTTGTAGGTTTTCTGGTAGCAGACTTCTTACCATTTACGCCAATTTTTTTTCCACCTACTATCTCCCCACCCCCCTCCACTCGTCCTCCTTCTCCTTCTGGTTCCCCCCCACTGCTTACTAGGGAACGCACTTTCCTCGAAAAAGTATCCCTCTCCGTGAAACCAAAACCCAACGGCTGCAAGGAGAACACCATCCTAGCCTCAAGTCCTAGGGCCCTCAGCAAGGCCGTAAAAAACATGGCACCAACATCCCTACTCCCCTTGCACTCCCTCGCCATCTCCCTAAACCCCTGCAAGCTCTCCACTCTCTCCCCCTCATCCCTGAAAATCGTGTAAACTGGCACCCCAAGCTCGTCCGTGCGGCCCGTGGTAAACTTGAACCCACCATCTTCACCTCCTGGTAGGCTTAGTAGTCGATCGGCCAGAACTTTATCCCTCTCGATGACAAATTGGGACATTGGCTTATACCCGTTCTTCCTCAACCCGGGTTGGGTGATGGTGAACCGTTTCTTCCACCAGCGCATCAGACCGTCCAGGACTTTTAAAGCCGGGTCCACGACTCCTGGGCTTTTACCAACAGCGGAATTTTTACCCAACTTTTTCTGCATTCTCTCTACGTCCAGAAGCAATGAGGGACTCAAATGCGAGAGCAAAATAGCCTGGAGCTCTGGATCGCAGAGCCAGCGATTACGTAGACTCCCGTGAAAGAGCAGGTATTGTACGTGCAGACAGTGGGTCACAAGCCTAATCTGCCGCTCTGCAGCCGAAGCGCCTTTTTTCTTCTTTCCACTATTAATGCTGTTACTATTACTGTGTCAGCGTGAGTTGAGCAGTATGGTGCGATTGAAAGAATGGAAAATACCTAAACTCAGGTTTACCATGATTAAGCGTAAGCTCTAGATCCCGCTCGAGGTGTGGAATAGTAGAGGACCCATTGCCTGCCGTCCCCGACGCCTCCGGCGCAGGAATGACATTTAGAACGTCCTCCCATTGCATCTCGTCTCCTTCGTCATCTGCCCCACCTTCTTCCTGGTCCTCATCACTTTCTTTTTCAGTTGTAACCTGTGTTATCGCTTTTCCCTTTCCTTTTCCTTTGTCCTTGTCCTTTTTGTGTCTCGAGCCGCGGACACCATCTCCATCGTCGTCGTCACTCACCCTTCCGTTACTATTGTCACTAGAGGAACAACTCCCATCGGCAGAATCGTCCGCCAAGGACAGGAACATCGCCTTTCGCTTCCTAGTCGTCGCCGTCGTCGTCGCTGCCGCAGTTGCTGTGACCACTGGCGTACCTTTTTTACCAGCACTTGGCTTTTTCTTTTGCGGAACCTTCCTTCCCTTCCTTCTAGGAGGCATCTTCGGAGCCCGGCAGTAGTAGTAGTATCAGGAAAAAAATTAGTGACAGGAAAATTATCTGCCTTCTCTTCCCCTTTTTTCCTTCAACGCCCGATATGTTAAAGCGAGGTAGGCCGGGATGGCGGGGGTGCTTGTGTTTGTTGGAATGATAAGGAGGCGACGAGCAGATAATTAGCTGAAAAAGAAGCTTTCCTGGAAGACGCGTTCGACACAAGGTTATCACGTCATTATTGTCTTGGCACGTGTCTTGACGCGTGCTGTCGGGGAGCAAATAGTGGTGAGTGCGAATCTGTGATTCTGTGATTCGGCGGGAGTGTGTGGGTTATGGCTTTTTCCAATGCCCGGCAGGCTGCAGCAAATGGGGAAAATTGCTTACCTAATGCTGTCTACCACAACACGGTTCTTCACTCTTCTGGCGAACCCTCCGCAGAGCAGAACTCGGTTGGGAAGCATTCTTCTGCGTTGGTAAGGTGGCACGAGAACATAGCTATGATATCAGCACGGCAGGGTAATCGAGCAGAGTACCGTACCTCCACTTCCCGCATAGGTGCTGTTTGTATAATACCCTTTGTTACTACCATAGAAACAAAGCATCTGTCATAATATGATTATTATGTTAGCCGTATCATAAATAATCATAATATGATAATATCCAAAATATTGCATAAATTCCACCCTTGAGCGCCAGGGCTCTGAGGATACAGTGCATATCACACTTCAACCAGCATGCCCGCTGCTGATCAATGACTCGTTCCTTGTTTCCCGCTAGCATCACAGTGAAGCATATTGCTTATATACGGTAGCGGCAGCGGTAATAGCTATGTACTGGTGGGTGTGAAGGAAGAGGAAAGTGTAGCAGAGCATTACAATCACAGGCGGCCAGTAAGCCGTGATGAATTCAGGCACGAGAGACGGTATGAGCGTGAGTAGGGGTAAGGTGTATATTTCCATATAACATATCATACGTTCTTTCTCTCTTCCACGGTCATCATACTCCTTGCCCCTACTAAAGAAGAAAGAAATGAAGTAAAGGATTGAGAAAGGAAACTATCGAAGCCTGAACCACACTGGAGAACGACAGGAGAGGTATAAAAACGAAGGAACAAAATGGGTTAAAACTTGGTGACAAGCAATAATACGGCGCAGGGCAAGTCCTTTCAACACAATGTGGAATGATATGTCGACCGAGCTGTGTCCCACTGGGTTTGTTGCAGTTGTGACCTGATGATAAACCATAGGATAAATTGCGGAGAGTGGACTCACCAATGCCTTACTTAATCAAACTGATAGGAAGTAGTCAAAAAAAAAAAGAGAGAACCAAACCCAAGGGGGATAGAAAGGAAACATTGTCTGTTGCGTTGTTGTCTTGATCGAATTTACAGTATTATTCATTAGAGACACCAACAATCGAGGTATACGGCCATTAAATGGCATTGCAATTCTAAGATAAGCCAGCTAGAAACCTGTTTTAATGGTAATAAAAATATATGAAATGAAAAAAAATTCTCCCAAGGGGTAACTTTTCTTATATTCCTCTGCCCAAACATATATACAAATATCCACTACGACTAGCAGTCCAGTCTAATAAAACTGTCAATTAGCATTAGCTCTATGAGTTCAATGAAGAAACAAATTGAAGAAACAAATTCTTGCAGGTAGTTTGAATGCAGCAGGTATGATTCCTAGAACAAAACAGAACATTAGTGCTCAGGCCATATACCATCAGAAGCTCCATACAACAAATAAAATATAGGCTATCCTGATTTGTATCTTCTTGTTATAATAATAGTACCAAGGTTGTACCTGGGTATCACAATCCTGACATGTTCACAAACACAAAACTATTGACCCTTCTAAGGGAAGGCCTGACAACTCAATATAATGTGATAACCTATTTTAATAATATGATAGTTCAGGGTCATTTTGTGGCTTAAGGTAGTTGAATGCCATATTGTTACTTTATAATCGTATTTTATAGGAGTTTGACAGTCAAGATTACTATATAGTTAGACATAGTACCATCTTCGCAGGATTCTTTACTAAAGATATTGTAACCTACTCCTAAGTATCTCTAGAATCTTATATAGGCTGAGGTAATACTATTAGAATAATAAAGAAGAGTCAATAGATAGGTCTTCAATGAACAAGATAAAAGGTAAGAACTATTACAGTTACCAATCAACCATATAACCTAGAGCTGAGTATCTTGAAAATCACAGAGGAACTCGGTTGATATTAATAGAATAGGGGGAGAAGTGTAAATGAATAGGCCTTCAATAGTGAAGGCAAAAGGTAAGGAACTAATAGAGTCCCTGTCCAATATGCAGTTTTTAAGATAATAGTCCTGTAAGGCTGAAGAGTATAAATTTTGAAGCGATTACCGGCTCCTTAAGTACAAAAATTATATCTAGGAAAAACATAATACAACTACAAATATCCAGACCAACTAACATGCTGACAGAGGTACTTGTGCCAAGGTTGTAGCGAGTGGCCACAACCCCTGTTGCCTCGCCCACTCGCAAGCAAGGGCACACATCCTGAGTGCCCGCCTGTAACCTACTCCCAAGTATCTCGACAATCCCAAAGGGACTCTGAAGATACTATAAGGACAGGGGGAGAAGCGTCGATGGATAGGTCTTCAATAGACAAGGTAAAAGGTATGGAACTAATAGAGTGACCGTTCAACTTGTAGTATTAAAGATGATAGTCCTGTGAGGCTTGAGAGTACGAATCCTGAAGGGATTGTAGGCTCTTTAAATATAAAAGATTGTAGCTAGGAAAACTAAACAAAATCACAAACATCCTGTCCCCCAACATGCTAACAGAGGGAGCATAACAAGGTAACCATATTCTGAAAACAGATGGTTAAAAGTGACAGGATGGAGCTAACAAAACAAGTAATAGAATCCAAACAGGAAGGAACAAGAGATCGCTACTACTATACCTATCCAGTAGGTATAGCAGGAGGATAGCGATACTCAAATGGGTAGAAGCAAGGAGGGGTAGTGATAAGCGAAACAAGGAAAGAATAACCAGTTAGGAAGTCATAACCAAGTAGGAAGGGACAACCAAATAGTAGCGCTTATCAGGTATAAACCCAAATACGTAATAACCAACATCAAGCCAGTAATAGTAGAAACATAGTAGGATTCCCTTACACTGCCAGCTCAATGTAACATTCAGGCTCAATCTCACTTTGTGGCTTAACATCATTTAGTGGCTCAATGTCACTTTTTGGCTCACCATTAGTTTGTCATTTAAGGTAACTTTGAGGCTTACCATGAGTGTGTAGCTTTATGTAATTTGTTATGCTAGGTTACTTGGGGGTTCAGCATAGGATGAGGTGCGTGGTAGTTATATTATTTTAAATTACAAGAGAGTCTATTTTCTCAATTTGCTTTGTTGCTTGATACCTGTAACTATGAGTTAGGAAATTTTGTTTTTATAGGCTTGAATACAGCGCCTTTTTAGAATACATACTTTTATTTCGTTGAGAAAAGCCTTGTGCACTGCTTGCTCTTCTCTTCTCTTTCATTTTGAGCCTGCCTTAACTGTTTTTCTGCTCTTTCTTTCTCTGCATCCACTCTTTTCTTCACCATTTGTCTAGCCTCCGATGCATAAAGCACACCTCCTTTCTGAACTTCTCTTCTAGGCTTTGCTCTGAGTCTTGCATTTCGTGCTTGTTCAGCTTCTCGTGTATGCTCCTTTTATTCCATGGCTAATGCACATGATTGAGCTTGAGACAACCCTTCTTCCAATACAAGCCGTAGCTTATGCTGGAATATTAGTGAAAGTTTTGTAGTCTCAAGGAGAAGCTCTGCACCTTGTTACTTTGGTCTACAGATTGTAAGCGGGATTGTGGGAGATATAGAAGGTGGTGGTGTTACTGGTAGAGCAGGAATAATTGATTCCTCTGGCATCTTGGAGATGACCACTTATGGGTCATAAGGGATAAAGCCAGTTGCACGGAAGGCAGAGCGGATAATGGATTGCTTGAAAGTTTGTTGACATATTCTATCAATCATGTCAAGAAACTCAATCTTATCGAAGTCGCCACACCCAGTCCATATTGTAGCTTCCACTGCCTCAGCATGAAAATACTTATAAGGTTGAAAAACAACTACATTTGGGGCTGGAGGAGGTGGCTGGTGGGTGGAGGAAGGCAGAAGAGAACAACTTTGTTCTGATCGCAGTAGTCAATGAAGTGTTTTGTATAGTGTGAACCAAATCCTTCAAGCAGGAGGAGTCGATGAACTCCAACTTGGGTTGCAGTGGAAAAGCGATTGAAGTCTCCAATCCAGTTCATCGACAGGCAATCATTACTATATCCACTTTCCAATATCCCTATTTGGAAATTATCTGGTACAGATATTTGACTATACCAAGGTTCTTGGTGAATAATTCCAGGAATTATTATCATCGGTGGGAGGAATCTTCCATTACCACTAATAGTCTCACATACAGAGACAAGCGCTAGGGTTGTTGTACTGCCCAAATATGACTGACAATTAGGATCTCAGGTTATTATCCCTTAGTCACACTCAATACCAATTCTGTAGCCAATTTTATCGAAGTTGTAAACATCATCTTTGTTAATACAGTTTTGTTGCCTTACAGCTTGGTACTTAGTGAACTAAGCTTGTATATCGTCCAGCCTATAGGTATTATTTTGCTCTGAAACAAGAGTTCGTTGCTTTCTGAATAAGTACTCAGGATGTTTCTCAAGGAACCTTGGTGCCTAATGCTAGCCTACTGTTGGTGCTGGTAGAGGACCTATATGTGCATTCTGGAGGATTGTGTTTGCACACCCGGATACCATTTGCAGCTGAGCACTAGTGCCTCCCATATCTAGACAGTCAAGGTATTGACTGATTGCTACATCCGTAGGACAGAGAGCTTTCTATTGGTTGGTCGGCGATCTTGTCGGGATTGCAGACAATGCAACCATCTAGGAGTCTTGATACTGGTACTTCGCAGTATCAAACGAGTGCACTGAGGTTTGGATTCTGTTCCTTTCCTTCCTACATTGAGGAAATAGCAGCATGAATGTGTGTTTCAATATCGGCATATGACTCTACCTGCTGGCTGGGGAGTATAAAGGATAGTGCAGCTAGCATAACATTATAAGGATAGAGGTAGTAGTAGATGATGATTTAGCCTGAATGGTGCTATCTTATGTTGCAAAACTCGTTCAAATAATATGAAATAGTTACATAAAGCTACAATGTTACCTTACATGACAAACTATTGGTAAGCCACAAATTGACATTGAGCCACTAAATTATGTTAAGCCACAAAGTGAGGTTGAGCCTGAATGTTACATAGAGCTGGCGGGCACTCAGGATAAGTGCCCATGGTTGCGAGCGAGTGTGTAAACAGGGGTTTTGGCCACTAGTAACAACCTTAGCAGGAGTAGTACAACAAGGGATCCATAATCTGGAAAGAAAAGATCAAAGGTGACAGGGTGGAGCTAACGAAATATGTAGTGGAATTTAAATAAGATATAGCAAGTGATTGCTAGTATTATGCTAATCTAGTGGTTATAGTAGGAGGATAGGAATATCCAAATAGGTAAAACCAAGGAGGAATTGATGATAAGCTAAAAAAGGAAATAATAGACAGTTCAGAAATCATAACCAACTAGGAAAGAACAACTAAAAGCTAGTACTTATTAGGTATAAACTCAAATAAGTAATAACCAATATCAACTCACTAGTAATTGTAGAAACATAGTAGGATTGTGTTACATTCCTCTTAAAAGAATAAAACAAATAAAGAATAAGGAAAAATTTGAGGCCTTAATAACTAAGTGGGCTTTCAAGGATTCCCTCAATTTCAAGTATATAACTTTATCAGTGAATATATATAGTTCACTAGGGTCTAGACATTAGACCTTTCATGACATCATAGTAGTAAAGATAATACTATAAAGCAGTAATGTTTCCATCTTAGATATATCTAAGGTAGAGTGTTTGTGCTGGTATCAATATCTGAGCACTCATTGTCTAGAAGAGATTTTACGAAATCCATCCAGGTTAAGTGCAAGTGAGATGAATGCAGGTGCAGGCTTCCAGGGTCTCTATGCTGAAAAGGTTATGCAAATAGACTAAGAAAATTTGAATATGATATATTTATTTAGGGTATTGAACTAGTAGGATCTGAGGAGGGTAGTGGCTACTTCAAGGTTGTACAAGGGTTCCCATGTTGCTTCAATTATATCATAACCTTTCCAGTGGATAAATGATTGTCTCTTTCTGTAATGAATTTAATTTTGGGGTATCCTTTCAATTACCTATTTCATTTGTCAACTAGCATCGATAGTGGGATGCTCTTTAGATATATTTTCAGGGGTTACTGGAAAAGGCAAGGGGTTTAGTCTTAAGTAAATTTGTAGGTAACTGTGATGGAGTCAAGAGTTGATTGCTACCATCACTGCAAGGAGTTTGTGTTTGTATTGATTGTATCTATCAGGTCCTTCACTAACTAAGAAGGGTTCTAAAAAAAGTCCACCTGGTTTGAAATTTCACATATAATGATTCTCATATGATACTTACATGTAGATAACTTCACTTTTTTTAGGGGTAATTGTAAGTCTCTCCTTTTTTCTAAATTGGCAGGAGGCAGTCAGTTAGGGTCTAACCACTTTTAGTCTATCTCAGAGAAGTCGTTCAAGTTGGATCTTTATCAGCTATAAAGCAATCTCGTCTGCCAGTGGTATTGAAGTGTAGAAAATTTGTATACTAGGGAGGAGGTTTAGTAGTCTCACGAAGGTGATTTTGAATCAGGAGAGTTTTCTAGTATACCTAAAAGATGCTTTGATTCCAGTCTGGACATAGAATTGGTGGTAAACACACTTGATTTCATTAGGCGCAACTTAGTTCCTAAGAGACTTGTAAACTATTCAGATTCTGCATTAAGTTTGGTAATTAGTTTCTTATTGGTAAGGTGTAGCTATGATGAAAGCAGCATTGAGATTTGATATGCGAAGTATCCAAAAAATGGAAGGAAACTAAGGGTTTTAGTCTAGGACAAGAGGGGTAGAAAAACTGGACAACTGAAAAATCACTAAATGAGGCTGTTAGCTATTTCCACAGCTTTGCTCTACTAGGAGACTAGTAGGAGGTTGGTAAATCAGCTGAGTGAATGCAAGACAATGATAAGAAGTTTATTTTTAGAATTACGAGGAAATGGTTTGGCAAAATCAACCGCAAGGTATAACAATGGCAGTTACAGGACACCAAAATGGGTGACTGATCTATTAGACATAGAGGTAGGTTGCTTATTGAGTTAGGAAAGGTGGCATTAGTTGACATTGTCATAAATAGTAACTAAACTTCAATGATTTAATATAACTCATAGTTATGAATCATAGGATTATTATATTTTGTAGTAGGACTCAAAGTTATTGCATGGGTTTTAAAGTACATACACTATTGTAACAATTGTTGATTTATGATTCGTTGATTGGTTTTATGACTTATAATTATGAGTAATATAATGTAATAACTTTTGCAAATGACTGTCATTATTAGTCATGAGTTGCAAGCATGTGACCACTGTAGGGTAAATGATATTTGGCACAAAAGATGTCCAGAGACGACAACGAGAATCTGGAAGGTCAAATCTCAACCTGTCCAGCCCAATCATACTCCCTCAGCTATCGTAGTCGTCTGGCACGTCAATACAGGCATTGTTAAGGGCAGTCGACTCTGCAGGCAAGGCAATCTAACTAGACTTATATTCTTGACTTTGTAGACAGAGATGCATCTAAGAAGGCTTGCAAACTAAGTAGTAAAGGTTTGATTTAAAAACCTCTGATACTAATATGATTTCTTTCCTGTAGCTTGATGATGGATCAAGTGCAGGATTGTAGATTTTTTTATAGGATTTTCTCATGTATTTACAGTTAACATACAGGAACCTGCCTGGGGTGCTAGCTATAGAATAATCGAAAAGTGAATTTTAAACTTGCAAAATAACAGATTTTACTGAATGAGTTGTAATCTATTGATAACTATACTGTCACCGTGCCCAACAATGGCGACTACTTTTGTAAGTATACAATGAAATGAAACCAAGGAAATTATAATCATAAGGAGAGATAAAATATAAGGAAGAAAGGCAATTCTCAGTTGAAGTCCTGGCCAAAAGAATAGGAGGGGGCAGCACTGATTTCAGTCGGTATGCAAGGTGGAAAGGTAGTATGTGTGACACCAATTTCGGAGGCAAGACCCAAAATAAGGTCCAGGTTAGTTCAAACCGGAGAGCAATAGCCTATCGAGAACAGCTTGGAAAGGTAAAGCTGGCGTTTGCGAGACCTATAGGTGCAGGGGAGGATTGCGTACTCAAAGGTCTCATCCTTTAAGTCTCACGAGGGGCAGCTGGTGTAGCGGTCAGCATCGCTCCAGGAGGGCAAGGATGTAAAATAACTATTGCTAGTACGTATCTGATGTATCCTTCCAGCCAATAGCGATCGCGGCCTATGAATTCAAGTTTATATAGAGATGGCTAGGACTGGTAGTATATGAGAGGTGGGGACTGGATTGTCCACTCCGTAAGGAGGTCTGTTCTACAGTCATGTTCTAACGTTTTGTAGGAGATGGCCCCAGGTAACGGTTGTGGCAGGGTGGATACAGTTGCTGGTAAGTGGTGAGAATTATCTGCTAGAGTTTGGCTCCCCTTCTGGCCATCTTGCCTAGAGGATACGACATCCAGTTGATGGGGAGGTGGGAACAGACAGTAGGAATAGGGATTGGTTGGTCCCAGCAATAGGGGATGTATTAGGGCCTAAGGTCTCGAAGAAGGGTGTGGGAGAGGTACACAGCCTTGTAGGAGGAATAGGATGGATCAGAACGGGACAGGTGAGCTGCTGCAGGGTTTATTTCTGGGGTAGAGCAGGCGGGCCGAAGCTCAGCGATACTGTGTCTATAGGGAGGTAGCAAGTCCAAGAGGTGGAGGGAAGCCTCACAGGGGAGGATAGACACTAGAGTCGATGAGAAGCAATTAGTAACCTACCGTTGGACCTTGCTTGAAAAGACCTTAATTTTCCCCAAAATAGTAGTAGCAATAGGGCTCTGGAGGTCCGCTCTTTAAGAGAGTATATCTAGGAGCAGGCCCATGACAAGCCAGCAGTTGAGGTAGGAGACTATGCAAATGCCTAGGGCATAGAGTTGCCTTATGAGAGTCAAAGCCTGTTGGGTAAGGGCTAGCCTCTGCAAGAAGTGAGCAGAGGTTGCTATAGTGGGATAGACCCAGTATCCCAGTTATCGAAATTGGAAAAAAAGATGGAAGAGGCTGCAATAAAAGGAGACGGGGCCAGTGAGGTGGGAGAGGAATCAGGCGGAGTGCACCACTGAATGAGTTCTGTTTTGGGGACAGAGAATGTTACTCCCTTAGGGAAGAGGCCATCCTGCAGGGGTGGCTGTAGTAATGCTAAAGAAGTTGCCTGCTTTTCTGGTATGACCCAGATTCAACAGTAACATTAAAATATTCAATATAGGAAAACAAAATCCCTTTTGGGATGGATAAGTGTAGACAAGATATAAAAATAAGAAATAACAAAGTGGAGATGGGTGAGCTTCTAGGTGTACCTACTTGAACATGTAAGAAGACATTAGGTGACAACAGGAAAACCAGGTGTCATTTGCAGGCAGTCTAAAAGGAGTGAACCCAAGAAACCATATCAAGAGTTACACCTTTGGTGCAGAGTAGGGAAATTAATCAAACCGATGAGATATTATCAAAGTAACCTTTGATGTCAAGGACAAGGGTAGAGGTCTTAAGGCCGATATGTTGTAGTATGCGGGCTTGATAAATGAGGGCCATGCACACATCGAAGGTACTGAGTCCAGGAAGTGAACCACATTGGATTGGGTGAATGAGGACAACAATGCAAGCCAAAGGAGAGAGTACGGTGGACATTGTCCACTATAATATCTTAGAGAGTATTTCTTGAATGACATGGAGTTGAAAAGAAGATGGAGACTGACAAGCAGATATGCCAGACTTGGGAGGATGATGCCATTGGCCTTTTTGAGGCTGGGAGAGTAGAAACTATAGCTTAAGAGAGGACCGAGGAGGGAGGTCATGAAGGAAGGGTTGCTGTGATTGACCTTATTTCAAATACCAGATGGGATCAGACCAGGGCCAGGGGCGGAGGTATTGAAGGACTTGGAGAGGGCCAGGGTGATATCGTGTTACTAATATGTGAGATAATCTTGACATCGACAGAGGATGGATGGGCAAGGTTAGGGATCCTTATGGGGGAAAAAATGATGTAAAAGGGAGGTATTGACGTCGACAGGTGATGGAGCGTGAGGGAAGGATGAGAAGAGGCTTGGGGGTGGCTACTTGCAATCTGGTTAGATGCCCAACTGAAATTGAGTCCAGGGAAGCGAGAAATTATAATAGTACGTTACTCTAGCCTTTTAAATAGCATTAAAGCATTTAAGGCAGGAGGTGCATGGTGCATTCGATAGTGTCTGGAAGGAAAACGTGTGTAACATCCTTGCTTCTATATTAATAGCCTGGCCGAGCTGTCACAATGCAGCTGTGCACTAGGGCTTTGATGAAAAGCAAGTTCGCTTGTTGGATATATTTTGCGCTAGGATGGAGGTGAAGGAGCTCAGGTGGCGATCAAACCACACACATATGCAGGCGGAAGTTGGAAGGTGGGGAGCTAGTGGTACTGAAAGGTCCTTAATGAGGGGAGTGAGTGATGAGCAAATAGTTTGGGGCCAGTTTGGAATAGGGTCAGGCTGGCGTTAAAAGGGTGTTTAAACTATAATTATAATAGGAACATAGTCAGAGCCGGTTAATTTGAGGGTAATGCGCAAGGCTCTTACGGGGGTGTTATGGACGTGTTTGCAAAGGTAAAGTCTAGGACCCCAGGTCTTATAGTGCCATCGAGGGGAACCCAGTATAGATACCAAAGGTGTTTAGAAGTGAGTAGCCTAGCTCAGAGGCAAGGTCAAAGTATAGGGAGGATAGCTTAAATTCAGTGTCTGAAAGGACCAGCAAGGAGTCGGAAAGGGGATAATGTAGGTTTAGGTCCCCTACCAGCAGGGTAGGAAAAGAATGTTCCCTAAAGAGGAAAGGTAGAATGATTGTGTAGAGATGGGAGGATAGCCTAGTAGTGGAGTAAGCATTATAAACACGAAAAACATTATGAGCCAAATTGAAAAGCCCTGAAGGGGAGTAAATATCAATTGCCATTAGGTCTAAGTGGTCAAAAAAAACTGATAATAAAGCAAAAGCTTGCAGAACATCAAGGAGAGCATTAATGACAACTCTAGGTTTAGCACGATTAGTAGCAGGTGGGGTAAAAGATTTAGATAAGGAAAATAATGGTAGTCCTACTTTGAAGACTGAATGTTCTTGAAGGGCAACTACATGAGGGGTGATGGGGATGGGCATAAGGCTTTTAAACAAGGAAAGAAACACATTCCAGCTCCAGAGGCAGTTGGGCTGAATGAGTATGAGGGTGGTGCCTGACCCCTGCCTAAGGGCAGGGGTCCTGTTTAGGACCCATTAGCGGGGAAAGCCCGAGTGGCCATGCTCTACAGGGGAACTGGATAGTCAGGCAGGAAATGGCACTACAGACTTGGAGTGAGGGTCAGCTAGGTTCCCAGCCGGTGGGCTTGGTTAGTGGGGGGTGGGGAAATCAATAGCACAAGTTGGACTATAAGGGCTTCTTAGGCGATCAGGCAGTGGGGTTCATTCTGATCCCTGTCGTCAGCAGGTATATCGACATCCACTGGTACAGAGGTAGCTTTATTGTCAGTGGAAGAGAGTGGGTGAGATGAGTATGACCAGTCAATAGCAGTATGGGGTCCTGCATGGCTAAGACACATAAGGGGGGGGCAGGTTAGTAACTAGTAGCTGACTTGATCTTTTCACCTTTGGGACATGTAAGGTTAGGGCAGTGGTGAGGTACTTGGGTGTGTGACAGAGCGGATAAGGACCAGGTGGAGTTAGTGGCCTTGCATATAGGAGAGGGGTGACCAAGATGCCTGCAGTTCCGGCATTGCATGAACCTACCAGAGGAGTGGGCCTCTTCAACTCAAAGCAGTCTGGAGAAAAGATGTCTTGTAGAATCAAGCCTGTTCATAACATCAGCTGCAACAGTAACAATCACAGACATAGTCTCTTTCATAGCCCGGATATTAGAGTCAGATTGGAGCAAGCATGGAGAATAGATAGAAATAGCAGATGCATTACATATTGAGTCTCAGAGGGGGAGAAAGATGTCTGACTAATCTTCCTGGAGATAGGTATTGGGTATGCTCTGTCTACCCAGCATGATATCATTATGGGCAGGGCGGACCTGACAGTATTGGTTGTTGTCTACTGACAAAGCCTGGTTTAGGCAGTTAGTAATACCTTCTGAGTAGGGAGTAGGCAGTAGAGGGTGTAAGTAGGTTAGTGCCCAGGAGGGTGAGATAGCAGATAGGGTGGGCTATGGCAGTGAAGGAAAGGGGGGAATAGGAGGGTCAGAGGATTCCAGGCATTAGAGGGGAAGTGGTGGCCGCTATTTGATCTACCTGGCTGTGTGGAGCCGGGGTGGACTGGGGCATAAAGAATATCTGTTTGGTGAAGGGCAAACGTGCTGGCCTACGACCCTCAGGGCCAGAATTAAGGGAAGCTGCAAGATGTTCAGGTGTAGCTGGTTTCTTGCCATTGTTTTTGGCTTTGGGAGTAGAGGTCGAGGATGTGTTCTCTGCAACTGCAGCTTAAGATCTATGGCTCAAGTGCTGGAGGTACTACAATATGTATATCCCGCGTCTTGGTGTTCTTAGACCACATCTATCTCTTATACTAATTAACTATTCCTCCTTATTTTATCTACCTCAATCTGAGTCATAACATCCTATCTCCTTGAAAGTTCTGGTTCCAATACAGCTTATAGTACCGTTGGAGCTTCTCTTTCTCTATGGCTGTCCTAGTCCACTGGGTAGGAGATTGTCAGACGTTCTTCTGCTGTTTAACCTCTGCCACCTAGTTTTAAACTTGCTGATAGCCTCTTAGAACACCAAGAGGCCAGCTTAGCTATTCACCATATCTGGTTTCTACCGTCTTATTGCACTGTGCAGGTGGCTCTCTGGATGACCTGTGTTGATAATCAGTCGAATACCATCTCGTCTACACTACCTCGCCTTATCTACTTGATCCTATAGGTCCATCAACCTTCATGGCATCATTTTGGGGCAACAGTATACTCTTGTTAGTTACTGGAGTAGCCTACTTGCTTTATCCTAACAGAACTCAGGGGGACTGACAACCTGTATTCCTTTAGTTTCAACCAGATATAACTCTGCGGGTTCTTAATGGCATCACTTTGTTCCACCTGGTGGGAGTAGTTCAAGAGGCCTCCTTATATACCATGGCTACAGTATCCAGTCAGACAGACAGCTACAATGTAGATAGGTTATAAGAGGTGCTCTCATACCTCTTGTTTCAAAGGTGGGAAGTAACTGCACGAGGCACCTGTGTTGACACATAGAGCAAACTATTGAGCAGAAGGGAGATGATTGCGCTATCAAGGTTCAGACTTGAGCTTTAGAATTCTCACAGTCCTCCCTGGAGATTTTGTATGCCTAACATGAGCTCACTCCTCCTAGGCTTCATCTCAAAAGGTCTGCAGTCTTGATCCTCCTCTTTCGTATTCATCCTAATAAGGAAAATTTATATTGTACAAAGTTTCATAGTCAACTAAATAGGGTATGGTAATAAACCTGATGCATATGCTTAGCCATGCTACTAAAACCTATTTGCAACTTGATTCAATCTAGGCATGCTTTAGAATATCAGATTTTACAAGTGAAATTTTTCTACCATTACCACTATATGCACTAAATGCCTGGGCAGTACACAGGAGTTCTTATCTTTCGAACATCCTGTCCACTTCATAAAAGATCATGGTTCAAGCATTTGTCAGTTACAACTGTGAACCCACATGGTGTAGGAGATTTTTTCACTCATCACGATTCTTTCATTCTCACACTCAAGATTATAGTGAATTTATTTTGGCTCTCATAGGGATTATTGCTAGCCTGGCCTGTTAGATAACCGATATGGTTACAATAATGATGTATGAAATATGAGATTGATCTTCCCTGTGGGACATATGTCTAGTTTGTATGCCTATTCTCCACTTTTTTTCAGAACTTTAAACTGGGCATTGAGCTTGGAACTAAGCTTCTTTGAAGGTAACTTACTGTGTATAATCTTTGTAATTTAGTAGGACTTGGTCCCCAACCTTGATGACAGGTTGTTACTTAACCTTGAGGTTATAACCTTTGCTCATATTTTCCCGTATTTGCTCTAATGCTTCACTGGCCTGTTAATGTATCATTTGTATCCAGTGCGCTTACAATTGTACATCTGGATTTTGTGGTTCTTGTTCATTCATCCATTCCGTCAGTAAGTGGAACCCATTGTTTGCATAAGAAAGGTGACATCTCATGTGCATTTATTACTATGTTGTTATTGGCATGCTCAGCTAGTGGTAACAACTAGTACCAGTCTGTCTTATTGTATTTGACACAATTTCTTAAATATCCTTCTAGCACCTGGTTGGTCCTTTCCATTTGCCGATTTGTCTGCAGATAGTAGGAGTTGACATTTTTCGTTTTATCCCCCTGCCTTTGCATGCAGAATTTCAGAATTCCCAAGAAGATTTTGCATCCATATCGGATATGATATCCATTAGGAGTACATATAACTTCCAGCCTTACAGTTAGAATACCTTTATCATATCCTTTGCTATTGCATTGTTTTTCTGCCTAAAAAGGTGTACCATCTGTATGAAGTGATTCACTAATAGCCTAATTTGTCTTCTACCTTGTGATTCAGGTAGTTGTATGATGAGGTATGTAGATATAGATGACAAGGTAGCAAGCGGAACATCCAGATGCTGCAAAACCATACATATCGTGGTGATTAATCATGTTGATACTTATCATATGAGTGTACGTACTGATTGATCCTAACTGCCAGTCCCTTCCTCTGAAAGTCTCTTGTAATTATTTCCAGAATCTTTTCCTCCCCCTATGTCCTACTACCTTAGAACTGTAGCATCCTTTAGCTATGATTGTTTTGAGATACTTGTTTTCTGTAATGTAGAGCCGATTATTATAGGATATTAATCCTTACATTGCTACCCACAAACTAGGTAGTAGTTCGTCCTTGTTTGTCAATCTTTCCAATTTCCGCTACTGTTTACTCTAATCTTAATCATTCTGAGCTGCCTTTATGATCGTCCTTAATAGTTCCTGCTTGTATATCCTAATATTGACTTAGATATTGTCACATTAGACATCAGGACTATCTTCTTGCAATACCTCCCTTCCTACTCTATCTCAACGAGAAACCATTTTCAAACTGGTCTGGTTGTAGGTAGGCAACTACTGCCTTGGCCTCAGTGGCAGGGAATTATTAGGTGAGAGACTAATACTTCCGAATCTACATTCTCCTCTTTGTCTGTTCCCAAGTCTGTCGACTTTCTTTCCCTCAACTGTATTTATGTTCTAAATACTCCTCAGGGCTATTCTGTCCTCATTGCAGACTTGCAAATCTCGTTTGCCATAGTTTATCATGTTTACTATCACTTATCCAGTATTATCCTTGTTAATTACACTTCTGCCTATGCTAATCCTATACTCAACTAGTAATCCACTACACGGGGCTAATTTGGCATAGGTTCCCTCTGGCAATCCTATTGAAATTCCTGTTTCTAACAGCAGTGCATCTTGGCTGAGATTATCAAATCTCCTAGTACTTAAAGGTCATGTTCTGCTACAAGTCAGCGGACCTTGGTGTGCATTTTCTCCTATTATATCAGTAATTTAATTCTAAGCAAATCTATTGTTTAATGCCTTGTCTCCTGTATTTCTTTCTCAAACTTCCCTTTGTTTAAGTGTATCAAGTTAACTAGAAAATTTGTTGACTTGAGGATTGGCTGTTTACTATGTACAACTATTTCCTGAGGGTGCTACTCCCGCAGTCACCTTAAAGCATCTAGTTTACTACACTACTTTCCTGGTCGATACATAATTTAAAAATTGTAGTTCCCTAGCTGTTGTGGCCTGAGTATATCCTCTGGATTTAAAACCTTAGTTGTTATGAAATTCTGAACATTTTGGTAATCTGTGTCAACAGTTACAAGTTTTTCTGTTACAACAAAGTACTCTTTCTATTGCTTTAATGCTTCCAAGATGGTCAGAAACTCCTTATTATGAATCTCATAGTTGCGATCAGCAGGGCTCAACTTGTGTGAATTAAATGTTACTGGGGGTAGCTTTTTGACCTTAAACTGAGACACGACACATCCTAGTACAAAGTCTCTGGCATCTATTGCCACCACTGTTTCTCGGTCTGGGTAGAAGTGGCACAGTATCAGGGCTGTGATAAAGTTTCCTTCAGGTTTTTGAATACCTTATCTTGCTCTGTTCCCCAGCTAAACTTTCTGGGGTCACCCTTTATTGTGTCTGTAATTGGTTTGCAGATTTCCAAGAAATCTTTAAAGAAATATTTATAAAAATAAGCAAAATCAAGGAATATTTGCACTTCTTGAACTGAACAAGGGGACTTCTAATGTTTTATCGATTCCACCTTTTTTTTGCATATGGTTACTCCTATGTTGATACAATATACCTAAGACAGTCAAATGTATCAACATGGAAATCTGATTTGGTGGTTGATACTGGATAATCATATTCTGTATACCACACTAGGACCTGTTGGAATAGTTAGGTATGTTTTTCTTCATTTTGAGAATAGATAAGGATATCGTCAAAGTACAAAACTAATCTATGATGAAGGAATCCCCACAGAATTTTATTCATCAATGGCTGCAAGGAAGCCAGCGTCTTAACCAGTCCAAATAGTATTACTTTGTTTTACAAGTGACGATATCAAGCACAAAATGCCCTTTTCCACTCATCACATTTTTTGATCCTTTAGAGGTGATCTACATCTTAAAGGTTTTCTTTTGTGAACATAGTGGCTTCGGCCACTCTCTCTTGGTGTTGACACATCATTAGTAATGAGTACTTGTTGATACTTGTTATCTTATATAGTTGGTTGTAATCCACAAAGAACCTTCTTGGTCCATCAAGTTTGGGAAGGAACAAGATTGCTGCCTCACACAGGACTTACTCTCCAAATCCTGTCTCCAGTCCTCCATTATGTGTAGGTATTTACTCTGGAGATCAAGTTTAGGAGCTGATATGGGATAAATTGTACCCCAAGGAGGTATCAGCAATGGCACTAGTTAAATCGCATAGTCGATTGATCCTCTGCCATCAGGTTTTTCTACCGTTTCAGGTAGGAATACTTTCTTAAACATATGATACTGTTTGGGTAGCAATGGTAGAAGTGTTTCTTCTTTAATTATGAGGTTTGTCTTCCCCATATACTGTACTTGTGGGTCAAATGCCACTGTTTCCTCATATAAGAACAGATTATCCACCTTCTGCTCCTGAACCTACTTTGACATTAAGTGTCAATAAATTCCCAATTATGGGAAGGAACAATTTTTGCTACTGGGTGCTCTGGATGCCACCAGCCAAAATGATTCATTAAATCATACAGTCCTGGTACTACTACATAGGAGGAGATCTGGGACCAGTGTGCATTTTTTCCAATTTCTAATAGAATTAGTTTTATAAAACATTTTCACTTGTTGGGAATACTAGTTAGTTCCTTTAAAAGTTAGGAGGTCAAGTGCTTGAGTGCCTGTATGATACGGTATCTTAAACTGTAGGACAAGAACTTGATTTATAATAAAAATGTTTAATACGTAGTCTAATAAGACATGGACTAGTATTTTTTGCTTGAGTCCTTGTGGTAATGGTTCAAATGTTGACCTCTTTGATCTTCTGAGGGTGGCTTTTGTGACCTTGCAGTGACAATATATAATTTCTTCAGTAACTAGGGTATTTGTTACCTGAACTATATAGTTCTGACTACAAAAGCCTCCTGAGACATACTTAACAAACAAGTTCTTTCTTTGTTTACAGGGTAGCCTACTACTAGCTATTTTTACTCATTGCCAAAGGGTTCCCATTCACTGGCCTTTTGCCCAGGTAGATGCCTTTGCCAAACTGTAGCCAAACCCGTATCCTTAGAAGATGGCAATCTTTCTTATTCTCATGGGATTCTCAAGGCATCACTTTGATTTCTACATGATTTCCACTATTCAAGCCCATGCCCTTCTGAATGGTTCTGGTTGAGGAAGGGTTTAGCCAGTTAATGTAGGGTAGCTCAAACTCCATGTCTATTAAGACACTCTTCCTTCTTCTTTTAGTATCCTTTAACCCATTCTGAGTTTCGGTTCTTTCCCTTGTCCCGCTAACCCATTCTGAAGTTATGATTACTTAAAGGCTAGTCATAATCCAAGCCGGCATAGTATCATCCTATGATTATTACGAGAACCCTACTTCAGCTTTAGTCTGTCCACACTTCTTTTGAGGCTATTTTAGATTTAGGACATTATCAGTATTTAGGCTACAGAATAGCCATCATGTATACTAAGCTGTTAATATTGCTCCATGTTTTGCTACGCATTTTTTGCTGCGACTACAAGCTTCCCACAGTAAATCGGGACAACCAGATCACTGTCGCAGTGAATTGATTCTTCCTCACTAGTCACTTTTAGTTTTGCAGTATACTCTAGGCCTCTGGATTACCCTTCACTCTCCTGCTATTTACATTTGCCACGGTGAACTGGGGACTATGTGCTAGTAGTCCCTTTACGCAGTTGTTCATCTTAGGCTAACAAAGATTTCACAAGAATACTTACAGAATTTAAAAGCTCAGGTCCATACCTCAATAGCTCATTCATACCCCTTCTGCCCCTGCTTTCACTATCCGAGTCTACGGAGGCTCCTTGTGTAGTTGATCGAGGTCTCAGAAAACAATGTTATTAGAGTACCTCTTGTAATACTGTATAATTCACAGCCGTTAATGTCTAAAGGTGTAATGTCATGTAGTCTATCTTAAGGTTACAAGTTCAACTCCCAGGTCAAACAGGTCTTTTGGTTGAATGAGATATTTTCTAACGGTTTAGTTTGCATCTGCAAAGCCAGCTGCAAGGTAAGAACATCAATTCGACAGAAGGATTATTTGCTGACTTCCAAATGGAGGACTATGTCTTGAAATACCAGGTTGAACTGAAGAAATCACTCAAGTGGATATAGAGGTATGAGCCATATTAACCTAGGAGCCTATTGCAAGACTGAGGTAACCAATGAATGCTGACAAGAGTAATGATCATCTCATATATATACTATGGGGTCTACAGCGAAGCAGACTCTCATTAGTGCATAGTACACTATACTTCCCCTACAATATGCCAGGCGACCAAACACCAAAGCTGTAAGATCAATTTTTCAAAGAAAAATGGTGTTTTGCACTGGTGAACCGAAGAGCAAAGATTTTGGAAGTTGTAAAGCCAGGGGAGGAAGGTTGTATGGTATAAATACCTGGGCAAACCCCAGTTTTATATAGCACACTCCGTACCCTTTATTTTCCTCCCACTTAAAACTCTAGCCATTTCTAGATGATCAAAACTTCACTTTTTGTGTGGCAACAGCGATGATACACCAAAACATGCACCTCGTTTAAGCTTCATTCTTTAGCTACACAGCTCCACTCTCGGTCTAAAGGTGAGAGCAATCACCTCTCCTGGCACGCCCAGATCAGGCTTGTGCACCCAGCACCACACCACACCCTCCTCTGCCCTCTCGTCTCGTGCCAGTACACCTGGCCCACAACTTGATTACCTGATCACCACACAAAACCTCCAGGACGCCACAGTGACTCAGTTCTACTTATCCCATTTGTCCTTTCGCTCTTTTGACACCTCCATCCTCCATAATCTTTCTAATGGTAAGGCCATAATCATTCCTCTACGATGCATAGCCATATCTGGAATCAATAAAGTTATCATCTCCCTTATCACCAAGACAAGTCATGGGGATGAAATCTCCTCTATGATAACCACCCCTGAACCCACCACTTCCACTGCACCTCCAGCTATCACAGCTTTGGAGGCCATAGTCAGAGACCTCTCCCTCTGTGTTATGGCAAGAGCCACTGACAGCCAACCTGCTGCTCCTCCTCCTCCAGTCCCTTTGTGTCCCCCTGCTCCTCGACCCAGGCCACCCCCCAATACCAACCTCCTAGCTCTACCTGAGGCACTACAAGGCCACAACCCAGACCTTCCTTGCTATGACACTGTTGAGAAACAGTGGTAAGGCAACCCCGCCGTATATGTCGTCACCCACACACCCTCGTGGGAAGACCTGGAGTACAAGGTCAGAAAATACCCACCCTTTACTGAATTTCGGTCCGCCTCATCCTCCTCCTCTACCCGTCCTCCCTATCCCCACCCTCTATCTGACACCAAGTCCTATGCTGTTGTTGCAGCTGGCTCACCCTCTGTACACAAAGGCAAGACCAAAGGGAAGACACCTGCAATACCAGTCGAAGTCGCAGCATGCAAAGATGCAAGTCCTCAGTCTAGGAGACCCTCACCTTTACTATCTGCCGAACATAGTTTCTTCGCCCCATGTACCTCCTCCGCACCACCCACAGACGATGACAGGATGATAGCCACTGTCCCCGGTGTAATGGCTGCAGTCCTTCGACAAGCGAAGTGCCACTTATGTATTTCCTTCTCTGCCTGAGTTAACCCCCAAGGCTCCTACATGCTCTTGAGCACCAATTCCCCTACTCCCTCCACTGGATACTTACCCTATAATGACGCTATTACTAAGCGCCTTAACCAAACCTTCCCAGGAATAAACAACCCAAAACAGCCCTTTCGCCGCGCGCCTAACGAGGTCCCACTGACTATCCAAAACATGCCCACAGCTTATCAGTTAGAAGACCAAGCAGACCTCTTCCCTGCCATATCTGAATCTATCCACAATGCAACTCATGTTGCTATCTACTTAGCTCGCTGCCTCCAAACTGACTCTTACATAAGGGCTACTAAAACCACTACCTCCGTTGTGGTTACCATTGCTACTGTTGATCTCAACAGGCTTGGCTCGACTATCCACCTCTTCTCCCAACCACCAAAGGCTGACAAAGTCCACCCCTCTACTAAGTTCATGCAATGAAGAAAGCTTTGACTATATGGCCAGCCCTCCTCAATGTGCTAGGCCACCAACCCCACCTGTCCCCAGTGTGCTCTATCCGACACGCAGGCGGCCTACCACTGCCTTAACCCCATATGCCCCAAAGGTGAAAATACCAAATCCGTGTCTGGGTGCTGCCCCGCCTCCCCTATTATGAGGTCTAGTGGTGCAGGATCCCATTTGGCCACAGACCAGTCCTGCACGTCACGCCCCCTCCCTCTTATTGAGGATGACACCCCCTCTTGGCTAGAGGATACCAACGCACCTGACGATGATATTGATCAGCATGTTCCCACACTCCCTGACCCACCCAGGACTTCCACCACCCTACTACTCCCACTATGGACCTTACTACCACCCGCTAGCTATCCCCACTGGCTGGCGCCCCAGCTGAGCCCCACCTCAAGTCTGTAACACCAGCCCCTGTCTGGCCCTCCAGTTCCCTTATTGCCCATGGCCCTGGAGGCTTTCCTCACCAATCAGTCTCATACAGGACCCCCCTTCCCTAACTCAGGCATCAGGCACCACCCTCATCCTCATTTAATACTACTGCCTCGGGAGCTGGAATGTATTTCTTTTCTTGTTAAACAGCCTTAAGACTATGACTTCCCCCCCCCCTAACTTGACACCCTGCATGACCCTCCTGTTTTTAAAGGATGCCTTACTTTATTTTCTTCCTTTAGGTTGTTTACCCTGCCTACTAGTAATGGTGCCTGACCTAGGGTCGCCATTTATGATCTTCTTGACTACATGCAAGTATTTGCAACCCTACCAGATTTTTTTGACTGTCCGGATGTTATGTCAATTGACATTCACTCCCTCTCAGGACCTTTTAATTCTACTCATAGGATCTTTTGCGTTTACAATGCATATTCTACCCCAGGGCGGTCCTCGCATCTCTGTACAATTTCCTCAACTTCTCTGTTAAAGGATAATTCCTTTCCCACCCTTCTGGTTGTGGATTTAAACCTTCATTCTCCCCTCTCTGACCCTCTAAGGTCCTCTAAGATTCTGAATTTATTCTATCCTCTCCATACTTTGACCTAGCCTTGGAACTAGGCTACTCACTTTTAAACACCTTCGGTATATTTACAAGGTTTTTCCCTTTAATATCTCAACCAGACCTGGAGTCTTAGACCTTGCCTTTGCAAACCCCTCCCTCACTCCCTTTGCTAACTCATGAGATGTTACCCTCCCACTAACTGGCTCCGACCATTTTCCAATCACTATCACGCTATTTACGCCATTTTTGCCCCAGCCTGATCCCACATCAAACTGGGCTAAAACCGTTTGGTACACTCTTCTTCCACTCATTCAAGAATTGTCAAACCTACCACCTCCCCCGCTCCAGACATTTGCTTCCCTCAGTGCACGGTTAGACCGCCATTGGGGTACCCTTACCTCCCTCCTACATAACTACTTTCCCCTCGGGGAACGCCAGCCCTTATCCTACATTCTCTGCCCCTTAGGAGACCTCCTCTCACTGTAAAAACAGGAAGTGTCCCTCCCCTCCATAACTCCTGCAACACCTCTGCTCCAGGTCCTCAACTGATTCCATATAGTATCTGGAAAAGGGTCAATCACACCAACTCCTTAATTACCACCTCCATCCTAGGTTCCCTGTTGACCTATGGTTTCAACCCTTCCTTCCCTAAAAAGGCTAATGCCATTGTCCTCTCCAAGCCTGGCAAGTCTGACTACAACTCCCCTTTCATGTTCTTGGTCATCGTCGTCCTAGATACAGTTTCAAAGATTCTAGAAAGGATAATAGCAACCCGCCTATCAAAAATGGCATGTACTGTTGGCCTCATCCATCCCTACCAATGCAGCACATTCCCTGTACTAAGTACCTTTGACTAATATGCTGCCCTTAGAGATGAAGTCACCATACTACAGCATGTGGGCCTTAGGGACTTCCACCTTATTACTTGACATCAAAGGGGTCTTTGATAATATTACCTCTAGTTATTTATTTTCCCATATATGGACCAAGGGTGTATCTCCTTACATGGTTTCATGGGTTCAGTAATATTGACTAACCACAAATGCCACCTTGCTTTACAGGGCTCTAGTAATATTTTCTTACTGGTTCAAGTAGGCGCCCGTCCAGGCTCCCCTATTTCTCCCTTCTTATTTCTTTAATATGTATCTTCCCTATATTTGTCCATGCCCAATGAGATTATATTTTCTTATGTTGATGATGTTAGATGTTAATCGTCTCACTCTAGAAAGTGAGGTATATAGTACGTGAGGTAAGATGTTCGTTACTACCAGTGGTACAAGAGAGAGAAACTATTTTAAGGGAAACACCCGTGCCAAGCCAACTCCCGCACAACCACCGATAGACCTAACGGCCATAACATGACAGTCCCACAGACATGACCTAAGTGGGTAGCCGTACCTCAAACACAGTGGAGCTTACCAGCGCTAACACTCCCCCTACGGGTATCACACGTACTTTGATATATAAAAAAGCAACTAAAGGAAAACAAAGAGACTCCAAAGGAGTATACAGACGTAGTAGAAACAAAGGAAATTATCAG
>QFET01012485.1:15091-42560 GCA_003316355.1 Tuber calosporum
GCGGTTTTATAATATACAAAGGGTATTTATCATACATTGCAATCTGTCTTGCTTCCAGGTTATCAGTCATTTCTCTACTACACAAACCTCCTATCTGATCGATCGGTCGATCGATTGATTGAAACCAACTCTCCATATATCTATCCCTCTATGTATCTGTTCGCCAGCTTGATGACTAGGCGTAAAGTTGGAAAAGCGCAGATTCAATGGGGGAGGGGGTGAGGAAATGGCAGGTTTTTTTGGCGCAAAAAGAAAACTTGCCCATTGGCTCGAGGTTTTTTATATTCTTATATATGTCCTGCACTTGTACATTTTTAGTAGGGGTAAAGGTGAAAAAAAGTGCACTGACTCTCGTGATATGTGACAGTGGTAATTCGTGATTGGGTTATCTACGTATCATACTGTTTCTGTGGATGATTTAAAAATAAATCTTTTTTGTAGTTTTTGTGTTATGGGTAGTGAGTGAGTGAGTGAGTGAGTGAGTGAGTGAGTGAGTGAGTGAGTGAGTGAGTGAGTGAGTGAGTGAGTGAGTGAGTGAGTGAGTGAGTGAGTGAGTGAGTGAGTGAGTGAGTGCTGCGGGCAGGGTAAGAGGACTGGATTTGAGTATGGTATGGGTTTGGTGTGATAATGAATTTTGCATCTATAATGTAGAGCAACTAATGTATTATTATTTTTTGGGAACTTTGAAAATATCATACTATTTTAGATTTACTGAAGATATGAAGAGACTGTTTTACATGTTCTCTCTCTCTTTCTAAAGATGGGAATTATTATACTATACTCGCCTTAAAATCTGCTCTGTATCTTCAGACTTTGACTATAAAAACACTAATGATTTGAAAGGGTTTGCCATACCTGGATGATATTTTTCTTTCTTTAATGCGTTGTGTCTAACGCCTTACTACTTTTCACAAGTCGGACTAGGGTGAAAAGAGTTTTCAATACCATAAAAACTCAAATAGAAGAGAAATGTACTTTGAGGTGATATTAAGGTGAGTTATACTAAGAGGCTAGAATGGTCATATCAATTTAAATTACGAAACATGAGACATATAAAATTTAAAAATACATTTTTGATTTTATTCAGCCTCACATAGAATATATTCCCTATCCAGCTCATCCTGTGCAATATTCAACTCAGGTGAGTCTTCTCCTTCATCTTCTTCCCCCTCTCCATCCTCTTCACCAGCCCCCTCAGCTACAATTACCCCTTCTGCCCAGTCCTTTATCCCCTTCACAAAGAAGGATGTCGAAAGACCCTTGATAGAGATTTCAGAGTCTCTACTTTCATCGATTGGAAGTGCGAGCCCGACCACCATAAATGCCCCTTTATCAACATAGGCATAGTTTGTTTCTGAACCTTTCGCATACTTTACCAACTGCCCAGGTGCAGAGAATTCTCTTTTGCCCAACCATACCTCCCGATAGTTGACCCCTGTGAGACAAAAGATGATCCTCCTCCCCTTCCACCTCATCAACCTTTTCCTCTAGGATCTTCTAGTGGGACGAATAAGTCAATAATTGGATTGATAAGTACCCCTCCTCCCTGATTTTGTGATTAGGATTGAGTGATACTAACCTTAAGAATATCTTTGAAGGGCCAGTTAATGGAGATCTCCAGAGGCTGAACTATGCTGGTGCAGCCCTCAGGTATTACATTAAGTGGAATATTGTAGGACCATATGGTGTCCAACACCAAATTGGTTTTGTAACCACCAAACATGTCGAGTGCCATCAGAGTTGGCCCACCACTGAGCACGTGTATGCCCTGCTTGTCAAACCATTCAACAATATTAGTTAAATTGGAGTATGCCTTTGGGTTGAACTTGACAATAACACGAGGATGATAGCAGGCTTTTTCAGCCATTACTAAGGTCCCCACTCTCTGTCCTTGGAAAAATACTAGAGGCTTAACCCGTGGGACAGTATTAGCAAAAATAGTGAGTTGGATTGTCGCCTGTCACATCTCCCAACCTGACTGCTGACCTCTCTGTGCCCATGTTGTTTTCTCCCCCTGTTGGTTATAGGTTCAACTACTAAGATACTCAAAGGGCAACAGATTTTGGTCCATGTTATAGATATTGCTCAATCTGGAACAACCAATCTCAGCAGGAATATCAGGAGGTGTAGAGGGGTTTTTGTATCGTAATTGTGAGTTTCTTCAATTGAACTTTATCTAATTCACTAATGCTTCAATATAGTTTGCCGGCAGCTGGCTACCCTTATTGGTAATTGCAGGAAGAGTTATCTTTGTGGCAAGATAAGAACCTGTGAAATTATCTATTTGAAAAAACGAATTGGCTAACTATGGAAGGATAAGAGGTTTCTGCATCGAGACGCTTTGCACTTTGGCGAAACCAACTTCACTGCAGGATTTTTCCCGCAGCTCGACACTGCTGGAAGCTATCATATAGCTTCCACTCCATATCAATCAATTTCCTTCTTCCCCCCCCTCTGACTAATCTAAAAGGGATCACTGATGCCTCTAGATACTAGCCAGCCAGTTCCTCCTTGTGCCACCAGCTAATATTTTCTAGTGGAATCTTAAATCTCAACGCCACCTCCTTCAATATCAGTTCCCAGTATTTTGCTTAGCCCTGCAGGTATTGAGGCTGTCCATAGCCAAGATAAATCTCAAAGGTTATAGTTGAGGGTATAGGAGTTGCGAGGATTCTGCACCATTTTTGAGGCTATCCTAGGCCTTAGTCTGAAATGTTTTTGCTTTGGCCGTGGCTGTTATTCTGGTGGAGCATAGAACTTACCTGGTGGATGCTCTAGAAGGACTACCGTAACCTTGCAGCATGGACTGCCTTTACTTTGCTAGCTTCATCGTGCCATTAAGTGGAATAATATGTCAGAGTTGATTCTGTTATTTAAGTTGTCAATATTGGTGGTATAGGACTTGTATTTCATTTTCATGTAAGGCAGTATAGTATCGACTTTGTTTATATAATTTTTAATTTACATTGTCTATGACTTCTATGATTTTCATGCATTGTCTATCCTAATAACTGTAACAGGTGCTAGCCTGTGTGAAGATTTATACAATAGTGCCTGAGGGGTACACTGCTATTGCTTTGGTGTCTAAGCGAGACCTGCTGAGAGGCGAAGACAAGGGGAGCACAATAGAGTGGTTGATAGAACGAAGGGGAACAATATGATCGCTGTTTAAATAAGTGTATTCACTGTCTATGCATCTGTCTGAACTCTGATATCTCCAGCTAGCCAGGAGACAACTCTTAAATACACGAAATCTTTCCTGCAAGAGCTGAGGCTCTGGAAACCCGCAGCCACTATCATTACTAGTTAGTCTACTGCTACCAGACTCCTGTGGCCCTGCCTGAGCCCTGGAAAGCATAGAGCTTTCCCAAAACACTGCCTCTATCCTAGGGTAGGTATACAGGACCTGTTCCTTCGCTTGGAACTCCAGGGGCATATTCCTGCCGATCCTTCAAAGTATACAGTATACAGAGTGCCAGAATGTACAGATTCCGGTAGGGAAATCAAATACAAAAGAAATCAAATCAAATGAATGTAATCTGACAAAGGCAAGGCTAACAAGAGTGGTAATAGAGGTACCAGAATATGTACACATGTTACATTCCCCAAATCTTGACAAAACCTATTTTCTCCTAAGGCCATAGGCCTCATCGCCACAATTCCAAGGCCAGTGCATAGAAAGATCATCAGTGTTGAAGTAGCTATCAGCTGAGCCTACAGAATTGTATTCCTTATCATTATAGGGCTGCCAGATATCTTTAGGCACTATGGTTCTCGGGCAAGTGATTGGTAGATACTTCCATATGCTCTCAAGAGGCCCTGACATAGTTGGAGTTGATTTTAGGCATTAGTTCTGTACTGTGGTTTTCTTTCTAATATTCTGCTATGATCACCATTGAGTTTTCCCAGTTCTTGATAGGTTCCAAAGAGCCATCTGTCCTTTCATACCCTTTCCAGTGTACCAGGAATTCGACTCAGTTGTTCTGTAGGCGATAATCCAGTATCACCTCTGCTTCCCATTCTTCTACATTGTTGATGAGTATAGGGGCTGGCCTATCGATTATCCTGGATGCAAATCTATTGAGATCGTTCTCATAGTATTGCTTGAGGCATGAGATGTGAAATTATAGTTTGTAGCGCTCCATTGTCTAAGGCAATTCTGGCTTGTAGTCATCACTACTGGAGTCATGCTCTAGGACTTTAAAGGGCCCAAACCAGAGAGGCTCAAGTTTCTTGGATCGTACAGGGGCGGAAATGTAAGGACGTCCTCTAACAAGAACTCTGGTACCAATGTTCAATGATCTTCGATAGGGATTCCTCTTTTTATCTGCTTGGACAGGCAGCTGGAATGTGGCATGCTTTTGGGCCATCTCAACTGCCATACTGGTGGCCTTATACGGATTCAAGATCTCATCCACTGCTGATACTTTGCGGGCAGATCTGAGAACAGGATTGAAGAGCTTCTAAGTGCGTCCATGGAGCGCTTGGTATGGAGATATTACTATGGATCCATAGGGTACCATTCATGGCTGCTGCTACCGCTGGGAGGGTCTTGGACCAGTTGTTCTGTCTTTTGTTGATAAATTGCCTCTTTAGCTGTTTAAGGATGTGAATCTGGCGCTCAACCTGGCTATTGGTTTGGTAGTGGTATTGAGTTGCAATCCAGACCTGGATTCCCATTGACTTCATCATCTGAGACCAGAACTTTGAGGTCAAGTGGGAGTCTTGGTCTAGTACTATTCTTAGAGGATATCCATGAACTTCAAATATCGTTTTCAGGAGTTTGCTGAATACCTTTTCAGAGGTGGCAGAGTCCTGTAGTAGTATAAGATGAGTATAGGAGGTAAAGCGATAAACAATAACTAGGATAGTTGTATAGTTGTTTGATTTATTGAAAGAGCCAGCAGAATCGATGGCAGGGGATTGGTAGGCTTCGTCAGGTACTGGCAGGGCTAGAGATCTACGAGCTGGAAGTGCGGTGGGAACTTTGCTAATCTGGCATTGATCACAAAAGCGGCAGTCGGCTATGAAGTCCTGGCGTATCAGAGGCCACTAGAAGAAACAAGTGGCATACTTGTAGGACTTGTGGGCTGAGAAATATCCTAGGCCTTCATGAACTGTTTCAAGGATGAAATCCTGAAGGGATACTCCCCTTTCTAAGGGTCCCATAGGTATATAGATATTTGAATAGCCATTGGTATTGTCAACTATGCGGAGGCCATCCTGGACTAAATAGGGTAGCTTGTCAGTGGTCTCCAAGACTAGCCAGATAAGAGGGTCATTCTGTGGAGCTTCTATAACAGCAGGGCGGACTTTTCCCATAAGGGATGAGTGGAGGGTACAAGGAAGGTCTGGGCCTTATCAGTCTCTGCTATATTCTAGAAAGCTTCAGGATCACTATAGAGAGGTCCCGAAGCTGGCCAAGCTGGTGAGGCCAGAGGTGGGTGTTACACATATGGGATATGGTACTAGACTTTCGAGTCTAAAGATGTGATGGTATATAGCGCCTGGAGGTAACTATATTGACTACAACCCACACTGGCAAGAAGTAGGATCGTATCCAGAACTACTCAGCCTCGGTGAAAGATGACAGAGTAATTTATCCAAGAGGATCTATTACGTATTCTGCATTCTTGATAATCCGAATGTATTGGCACATGAGTGCATATATGCAGGAAAGACGGCCATCCAGAATGATCACCTGGTATTCCGTATGATATTTCACAAATGGGCGGCATCAATTTGAACTTAGTTCATTTGGCAAAGAGATCAAAGGCTATCTACGGGTGGAGTGCTCGACACCCTCAGAGAAATAGACAGTCCGGGGGATCATTTGCTGTAGTGGTGTCATATATCTTCAGGGTCAAATGGTGTTCGCACTGTTTAGACCATGGCCGAAGTTTCCAAGGATACTTCCTCAATATGGCCAACCTAAGCACTGGGAAAAGTGTATAAATAGTTAGCAGTCCCCCGTAGTTAAGGGACATCCTCCGTCTCCTCTACACACCTGGTGATTAAAATCTCAACACCACGAGAAATCATCACCACTTTTGTTTCGACTCAACTTCACCCTTTGGCCACGCCATGGGGTGGGGATTTGTCTTAATGATTCCCTCCTCTCCGTGCTCATTAGGGTCTACCCCTTTGAGCTCCTTCTCTCCTCTTCTGCCATCTTTGTTGATGGTTCCTCTCCTTCCCCGCTCTTGTTTTGCCTCGCTTAGCTTTCTGGTCTGCGTCGCTTAACATTTGCACGGTCGGGAATTTCCTCTGACCTCCCTATACGGCTGGGAGACAGGGTTGCAGTAGGGGGAAACTCTCTACAGGCCTACAGTTGCTCTAGCAGTCTAATGGTCGATTCCCCCACTCTCACTTTGTTGAGAACTGCCTAGATGGCCACGCACACGACTCCGTTGGTTCTTGGGTCTACCCCTCCTCTATCCTCTCCTCACCTCTCCTCTTGACGGTTGATCGGCTGGCTAGCACCCTACTGCTCCCCGGCTGGCACCCTACTGCCCCGCTGGCTGGCACCCTACTGCTCCCTGTTCTGCTGGCACCTGACTGCCACGATTTCCGGAGGATCCGGCGATTTACATTGTCTACCACACACTCCCTCCTCCTCTATCGGCTTACCAACCACCTTCGGCTTGATTCCTTTCGCCTCCTCGTGCCTGGGGATTTAATTGCCCCCGCCCCCCGCCGTACCCTCCTGGATTAGCGGGATATGGGATGTTGTGCCGTTGGCCAAATTGATGGTTCAGGTTGGTTTCTCGCTTAGGTGTTTTGTTTTTCTTTTAGGGTACTGGTTCTTGTTCACTGTTGGACTTTGTTTATTTCCTATGTCGCTCGTCTGTGGAGGTGAAAGGTTTACTGTCGTTTGAAGATTTCAGGCCTGTTTCTTCTTAGTAGTTTTTTCTACCCAAGTGCCTAACTTTGTTTCGGTAAGAGGGATTTTTAGCTGCGGGGGGATGTGATGGACTGTAGTTGGAGGTTTCTCTCTGCCATAGCTTGCGCTTCATGTAGTTTCTGTACCTTAAACAGTAATTCAATGAGATAATCAAAAAAAAAAAAAAAATTCAAACCCCGTAGTTAAGGGATCATCAAGCAACGGAGAAGAGACCTTAACAATATATCAAGTTAACAAATTATAAAGCCTTCGAGAACACTTTTATCTTGCATTATACATATTACCGAGCTTTCCGTACAGTTCTCTGAATTTCTCGATACAAGGACGGCCTAGTCAATTCAACAGTACCGAATTGGCTACCCCGTAACACTATCTTGTTCTCTCCTGTCACCAAAGCAACTCTGTATTCTCTCATGCCTAGAGAATACTTTGACGCTCAAAGTTTTCATCAGTACCAACATTGTGGGCACTGCCGACCTCTCAACTTTGACAACATTTTTCCTATCTGCTGCGAAGAATACGCACTTTACCTCCGAGCAGTAGCACTTCGACAACTTGCTCGGATACAACGATAATATGCAGAACATATCTATCGTCAAGATAGACGGCGGATAACTGCTTTTACAAAACGCAAACAATAATCAACTATATCCTCCTTTTTGAAGAAATACTTGTTGCTGACCTTGTGGAAAACCACTATTCAAGCTAATTTTTCTTCCAGTTACAACCTTTTGCCTAAGAGGCCAAAGGACTGGCTATTTTAAACTTTCCTATATAAGAAATATTTGGGTGTCTAAGCGAGCTGCCATGGCTATGGCACGGGATAACACACCTATTCCTAGTCCTTTGGGACATGACAGGATGATCGAAGAGGATGACACAGAATCTACCCTTTTGGCATCTTTAATCCCGTCCCGAAGCTGTACCAGCTTTCTCATTACTCATGTGGGTCGTCCACTATCAAGAGTTCAGAAACGTGCTGAGCGAACCAAGAAGCCTGTCAATACGCAAGATAACTTCCCCCAAAATGTTGTTTATGCATTACGCCACCTGGACCGATCCCTGAAAAAAAGTGCCGATGAGAATCACATAGCGATCTCAGCACTATCGCAGGAGGCCAGGCAGGGTTTTACAATGCTAGAATGGCTGCAGAGCCATATGGCCAGAGGTGAAGTTATCAAAGATGCTAATATAGAGGAAGGTCGCTGTGCATTGGAACAATTGAGTGGCGACACTGAAAGGGAGCAGCAAAGGTTACGTGCCCAGGTTCAGGAAGAGTTCCGATGCCAACAGGTTCAACAGGAGCAACAGGCCCAAGTCTCAGAAACAAGGGACCGAATCCTGGAAAAGGAACTAATGGAACTTAATACTAAGTTGAACCAACAGGAACAGGAATGGACCAGAAGGATGAATGAGCAACAAGAAATTGCTACTCAACAGCAACGAGAACAGAGCATGGGTATGAAGGTCTACCTAGATGCTCTGGTACTTCGATTAGCGGAAAAGACACCTGCACCAACACTGCATGGACCTAGTGATGGTGATCCAGGACCGTCTAACCAAGGACCAACAATGGTACCAATACAAGGTACTATTCCTACAAAGAAATCAGCATCAACTCCAAGGAAGGATAAAGGAAAAGGAGTTGACCGTGGAGGAAATAACCTACCACCGCCACCACCACCAGGTAACCTTGGTGATGCCCCTGACCCAGATGATGATGGGTCCGATAGTGATGGAGAGGATGGACAAGGTAGAAAGGGCGGCAGTCCAGAACGCGCTCCCCGTTACCATCTATTCACAGAAATGATATACCCGTGGACAGGATAACTATAGCTTTCTTAGAACGTCTCGCTAGACTCTCCCGACCAGCAAAGGTAATAACGGAACCACCCTACTTCTTCTCTTCTAAGGAAATAACAACCAAGATGTTCGTAACTGGTTGACAGCCTGTGAAGACTACTTCGATCGCAATCCTACACAATGGGAAAATCATGCACATCGAATAGTTTTCGCCTTGGGGAAAACAAAGAGAAACAAAGTGGCACCCTTCTTGGAGAAATACCGGAAGATGATGGGTGGATTAGGTGGATATACCCGGGACCCAGACTATTCCACATGGGAACGCTTTCAACAAGAAATTACCAAGCGATATATCGGCATCGAGAAGGAACGACAAGCCCTAGAAGAAATGACTAAGGTAGTCTATAAGTGAAAAATGGACACCTATCTTCTACTTCTCGAAAATCTCAACATCAAGGCCAGTCTCACAGGAATTAGTTGAAGAGTACGGGTGGAAAGCAAACTTCCTGAAGAAATTCTTCGCCGGTAATCTCATCTAAAGTTTTCCTCAGATGAGGAATGGATGGAAACCATACGGGAAGTTGGCAGACAAGAGGGGAAATTTCTGGAACGGCAGAAACTATCCTAGGGTGAGCCCTCAAACAGTGGAGCATCCAAGCGAAAACGCCATGATACAGCAAAAGGGTTCAACACCAAACACGGATACACCAACCAGAAACAAAAAAACAATCTTACCCGATGGAAGTCAGCTAAAGGAAAACCATCGGAAAAGAAAGGAGGATTCAATAATAAGGATTAGTATAAAGACTGGAAGAATGCTCATGATGGAATCCCTCAAGATGGTGTGGATAAGTGAAAGGCAGGAAAGGCTTGCACTAGCTACGGTCTCAACAACCACACTTGGCGAAAATGTCGAAAGGACATAGTGGTAGCAAGACCTTTCGCTAAGCAACCAATGAAGGACCGACTGGAATTTTCCAACAAACCACCGACCGCTGCTCACACTCTAAGAACATCACGGCCTAAGGTGAACCCGATACAGAGTGAACTAGCACCTCGGTTATGGGAATTATCAGACACAGAAATGTCCTAATGGCACCAACGGCGAGGGCGATTGGCTATTCGGGGCACTAGCAATAGCAACCAGAATCGAAACTGGGAACCCTCAAGTCTAGGGTGCTGAAGATCAGGACAAAGAGGTTACCGACGATAAAAAGAATTCAAAAATTCTTCAAAAAAATTGGCATGCAGGTCCATTTTTGCATGTTGGGAACCGTCATTCCCTGGTACCTCGATGAGGTTCTGTAGCGTGCTTCCACTGATTGGATTCAGGGGACCGGAGGATGAAACCTCCCCCGTCAGGAAGATCACGGCTATTTTTAATTTTCCCTCAGATTGGTTCTAATTTTAGGTTTCTGCTTTTTACTTCTTTGGAAGAAGGATCTCCTTTTTGGGCACTAGGATGTACTTCACGTTTTTAGACACTCGGGAGGTGCTGGGCAGTTGCAGGGGTGACCCCAGGGTACGCTCTAGTCCTAGTTGCCTCCGGTACAAATTACCATTGTTTAATCCGCCAGAAGGGTGGATTGAACGCAGGACCCTGCGGACAAAATGAATGGCCCAGGCTCATTTTACCACTAGACCATAGCTGAACAGATGTAAAGTCTTCTGGGAAACCTCATAATATGGGCTCGCCTAACAGGGACATGTTGTGTACGTGACAATAACCACGTCAACCCAACACCAAATAATACCACATTGGTATGAGATATTACAAATTCGGAAATGGTAACTATTTTCTGAATTTTCTGCTCTTTTCAGAAATATATAATATTTTCGAAAATTATTAGTCCTTTAGGGTATTATCCTACAGGAAAGGCTGAGAATTACAATTTTTTTTATTGCATTTTTATGGCATTTTACTGGTCTCTCCCCTATTGACGGGGGTTTTAATTTTTTGGGAGCCCCTCGGCACGGGGTATTGACCGCTCGTAGTGGGCTGCCCAGAATCTTAATAATTAATTATTTATTTAGTTCGTCGGAGGAGACCTCTATGGTCGAAACAATGCTGGCGTTATCACGAACACCCACGCTATGCAACCATAATGTCTTCTAAGCAAGGACGAATGGAGATAACAACGCCGCATAAGCGGCAGAAGCTCAAACACGAAGAACCAAAATGCTACCAATGTCGTGAAGGAGCTGCACATATCAATACGTCTGGGAAACACTATCGCATAAGAGTTTTATTAGACTCTGGATCCAATAACTTTGTTATACACAAAAATTTAGTCTAGGAATTGAATATTCCTTACAAGTCTCGTGAGGATACGATACCCATTTTGAGTTTTAATGGAAACGAATTATCTACCGGAAGGGATTTCACCCTTCCCCTTTAACTGGAAATTGGGAAAAATAAACTCCTATCAAAGATTGTGTGTGAGATCGCACCAACAGAAAATTATAGAATAATAATTCCATTTGGGTGATGGAATGATGAACATCCTATAACGGAAATTCAAGACCCAGAAAGCTGGAGGTTTGAAGCTCATGGATGTTAGCTTCACCTCTTACCGGAGGATGAAGAAATATCAATCGAGTGGGATGAGCAGGTTCTGGAAGATCCAGAGGCAATCGTTATTGGAAGAGTTGCAAGAGTAGATAATGAGGAAGAAATAATCCTTGATACACTACCCGTGCAATACCATAACTACAAAGATCTTTTCTGCCCGTCAACTGTGGCGAAACTACAGGCTCATCAGACCTTCGATCATGCTATTGACCTCAAACCAGATTCCCAACCACCTTGGGGACCGATTTATCCCCTCTCAGAAAAACAGTTATAAGTGTTTAAATTATGTGTATTGGCACAATCTTATAGCATGAGTACGAAAATACAACACAGTACTATGTGCACGCTTGGGTGAGGAGTATTGTAGTATGAAGGTAGATTGGTAGTAGTTCTTGTCCTTAATTAACTAAATAAAGTAGGCGGCAACCAGCTATTTATACAAGTGCGTATCCTCCATGTACTCAGTAACAAAAATAGGGAAAACATTGTAAGAAACATAAGTGCGAACATGTTTGACCCTGAAAAACCACCAAGGGAATCCCAAAAGTATGCGTAATCTGAAGTGGTGTGCGCGAAATAAACGGAAAGATAACACATGATACAGGACTGGTAAAAGGTCACTATACATGGAAAGATAACCGAGAAATCCCTCACATAACATAAGAATTATACGCATTAATCTTCAAACATTATCATGAAATATAACCGAGAATATGATATACCCTAGCTGTAGTAATGTCCGTAGTTTTCCTGAGAAAACTAGAAATAACCAAGCAGAGACAAAAATAATATTACCGTAGGAAATATACATATGAGACGAATTGAAGAATTTCAACACTTCCCCTCATTATCTACAGCCCAACAAACTCATCATCCGTTCATGTGCTGGTTTCGCAAGTACCTTGGTACAAATGTCGGCAAGGATTTCTGAGGACGCAACCTTCAGGAGTGTGAAAGAACTGTGAACGATTTCTTCTCGTATTTTGAGAAAATGGATATTGATATGTTTTGTTCGTTCATTCAGTTTATGGTTGGTTGCCAGAAGATTTACGCAGGGATTGTCGGGATGTAAAGCGATCAGTGTTGTAAGCCGGTTGTCACCGAGACCTTTGATGTACCATTGGATTTGCCTTGCTGCTAGGCACATAGCTACATATTCCGCTTTCGTAGTAGATGTTGCAACTAAGGCTTGCGTCTTGGAGCGCCAGGATATACTAACATTGTTAAAGAGAATAACATACCCTGAGACGGAGCGGCGGGTATCAAGACAAGCTGCAAAGTCCACATCCACATAGGGGTTCATAGTGTTTGTAGTTGTGCAAGGGTAGAAGACTCCAATGTCTTTTGTACCGTGAATGTACCAAAGGACGTGTTTAGCGGCCTTTAGGTGGATTTCGATCGGGCAGGAAGAAAATTGTCAGAGAAAGGAGATTGTATATGCTAGATCGGGTCTGGTACCAGTAGTCAGGTATATAAGCGATCCTATTATCGATTGGTATATTGACATGTGCGGTATCTGTTCATCCACTGTCCCTCTCCATAGTTGAATGCCTTTGGGTGAGAGGGTACAGACTGGCCGTGAGTTTTCCATACCATATCGCTCGAGGACTGACTTGATCTATCGTTGCTGGGTAAGATGTATCCCGTCTGTTGTATAGGTGATGTGTAGGCCAAGTAGGAATGTAGCTTCCCCTAAGTCCGTAATCTCAAAAGCCGTTTTCAGGTCTTATATGGGAGAAGTAGCTTGAGGGGGGTTGGCCGAGTATATAGTGATGTCGTCAACGTAAACCGAGTGGTATATGTCGTGTTTACCGTGAACAAACATGCATTGGTCAAGGGCAGATGTCGTAAAACCTTTGGATGTTAAGTATCTAGCGAGGAGAGCGTACTATTCGTTCGAAGATTGCTTAAGTCCATAGAGACATCGGTTAAGTCGCCATACTTTGTCTCTATTACCGAACCCAGGTAACGGTCGCATGTAGACTTCTTCTTTCAACTCACCATAAAGGAATGCAGATTTGACATCGAATTGCCGTGGTCGCCATTTGTTTTTAGCACATATTGCAAGGAGGAAGTGGAGTGATTCATATCGGATGACCGGAGCGAAAGTATCTTCAAAGTCAAAACCCTGTACTTGTTAGAATCCTTTGGCAACAGCCCTTGTAAGGTACCTTTCTAATGTACCATCAGCATTTCGCTTGGTCTTAAAGACCCATTTACTATCAATAATCTTGCGTCCTGTAGGTTTATCTACTTCATCGAAAGTACCACTTTTTCAAGTGCCTTTATTTCCTCGTCCATTGCGTGGGTCCATTGTTCCTAAAGCGTGCTGTTCACTGCTGGGGTATAGGTCTTGGGATCCTTGTCAGATGGTACAGTGACATTTCTGCCAAAGTATTGTGGTGGGCGAAAGGTTCTACCAGATCTGGTGCGTATTACAGTAGGATTTTCCGGTTGTACTTCCTGTACAGCAGGTTCAGGTATTTCTTCAGGAGTTTGGGCACAGTCATAATCTTGCGGATGTTCTGGCGGCGGAGGTGGATGTACTTCAATGGTTGGTTTGTCATTTGCTTCATCTGGTATACTTTTATCGGGTGCTAGTGCTCTTTGGTAGGAAGGTGGGTAGACTGTTGCAAAGGTCTCTGATGAGGGTGCAGGTTCCTTGGGATCAAGCGGTAGTATAGTCTTGGTTGTCCAGTGGAGCTGATGCGTTTCTGAGATATTGTGCAATGATGGTATGTATATTCTGTATATCTTGCTGGAGGATGTATATCCAACCAGGTATCCTTCTATGGCACGGGGCTGTAACTTTGTTCCTGGTTTTCTGGTCTTCTCAGGTATATGGACAAAGCATTTAGTCCCGTAGGGGCGCAAGTGATTTACTAACGGCTTCTTATTGTAGAGAGATTCATCGGACGTTAGTTTTCCTATAAATCAGTTAGGGAGGATGTTCCGGAGGTATACAGCTGTTGTAACTGCTGCGGCCCATAAACGTGGTGTAAGACCTGACAACATAGAGCGTCTAGATGTGATAATGGTCCTATTGTATCGTTCGGCAATGCCATTAGACTCATGAGAGCAAGCAGGTATTTTGTCATGTATGATACCCCGTTTTTCAAACATGGTTGTTATATCTTTGTTGACATATTCTCCTCCGTTATCAGTCCTGAATCGTTTAATAGTAGCCTTGTCCTAGGTGTGTCTTTCTTTGATGAATTGGTTGAATACTTACACGGTATCGGATTTGGCTTTAAGAAGATAAATCCAGGTGTACCGTGTACAATCATCAATAAAGGTGACATAGTAACAGCAATTACCGAAGGAAGGGGTAGAGAATTTTCCACTAAGATCAGAGTAGATCAAATCATAGGGATTTTCAAATCTTTTGTCTTTAGATTCGGGTTTGCGTTTTGTTGATTAGGACGTAATGCAGGTTTCACACTGCCAGTCTTTCGGAACTTAGGGAATAGTTGGATTGTCTGAGTAGTTGGTACTTTTGAGGTAGGATGGTGAAGGATGTCCGAAGGCTTCATGCCACTGTTGGTAAGTCATCTTGTTCGCCACTACTTTCTCTTCTTACACAACATAATCTTGACCGTCAAGCTTTCCCCATATAACTTCTCTCTTATTCTCCCTGTATACAAACATATCCACCCCTTTACTATGCAAGGGAAAACCATTCCCCAAAGAAACAATAGCGCGCCATGACAACAAGTTACTTTGACCTAACTTCGGAACCCAGAGAACATGTTTGAGGAACACAGGGGCTACATGACCGTTTTAAGTTTTGGCAATGAGTTTGACAGTTCCTCGGCCACATGATCTATTACCGAATCATCGCCTAACTTAACTGTCCCTGTACTTGGTTCAAAGTTTATAAGAAGGTCAGTTCAGACATTTCCTCCTTGCCGATCTTTGCTGCACTAACAGCTTTCTTTTCCTTCTTCTTTTGGTTGTCGCCCTAGAGTTTATTAGACTCATTCCAGGTATATCCCTTAGCACGATCAGTGGAATAAAGCTTTTTGCAGTAGGTACATTCCTTGGATGTGGCCGCAGGTCTCCTTCGAGGTTCTCTTCCTTTTCCTTTGACATCAGCGCTTTTATACGCTTTGATGTCGTCAGGGCTAAGCGAGGGTCTCATGTCCAACAACTTGTTGTAGATATGGTCGTAGGTAAGGTCCTCCTTCGTTTGGAGGTTGTCAACGATGTTACTCATCGACTCGGGAAGGGAGCGGAGAAGAACTCCTCCTTTAGCTTCAGGTGACTCGAATACCGATTTCAATACAAATGGTAGGGCATATCGGTCGTCAGCAGAAGAGGAGGAGCAACGGTGTTACTTTCGATTCTAGAGAGTATCGTACTTGTTGATATGGTCTGCAATAGGTGCAGAGGTATCGTACTTGGAATCGAGGACAGTGTTGATTTGTTTGCAGAAGGAGGTGGTTTTTTCTCTGGCAAATTTATCTTAGAACGCTTTCCAGATTGCGGGGGGTGTTTTGTGGGTGGCCAACAAAATATGCTATTGGGGGTCAATCGTTTCAAGGAAGTAGGCCGAGGCCCATTGGTATCGATCGCGAAATTCATCTATTCTCTCAAAGTTATTATTTCCATCCTCATCCTCTTCTTCCTCTGGTAGATTTTCCTTTTCCGTTACTATGTCCCAGCTACTAAATAAAGTGAGGATATATTCCGAGATATCTCGCCAGGTCCAGTAGTTATCAGGGCCAGTGAGCTTAGGGATGGAGCTCAATTTGTAACTGGGTGCCCAACTACTTTGGGAGTTGTTGGCATAAGATCTGGGGTTTGGTGCAGGAGTTTATGGAGGAGGAATGGAGGTTTTTGCCGTGGCCATTTTTGCTTGCAAAAGGCAAAGTGACTTTTGTTGCTAAGTACCGATACTTGGCTTTGCACTTATGAGTGGTAGCAGCTAGAAAATTGCACTTTCCGTAAGAACTCGGATTTAGTGAGGGAATAAAACTCGGACTTTAGTGAGGAGCACCAAGACTTTTTCGTATCGATTTGGCAAGAATGTTTTACCAAGTACGTTTCGTTTAGCGAAAGGTGTTTCGTTTCCACCGATGTTTCGTTTCGAACCAAAACGTTTTGGTGTTACACGAAATACTTTTTTGGTGAAAGTTGTTTGTTTCGTTTCGGAGGGTATTTGTTTTGTGGCGAAATAGGATAGCATGTGAATGTAAGTCATATAGCTAAGGATGAACCGTGCTCATAATCTATTAAAATTATGTGTATTGGCCCCTTCTTATAGCATGAGTACGAAAATACAACACTGTATTAAGTGTGTGCTATGTGCGTGCTTATGTTAGGAGTATTGTAGTATGAAGGTAGATTGGTAGTAGTTCTTGTCCTTAATTAACTAAATAAAGTAGGCGGCAACCAGCTATTTATACAGATGCGTATCCTCCATGTACTCAGTAACAAAAATAGGGAAAACATTGTAAGAAACATAAGTGCGAACAAGTTTGACCCTGAAAAACCACCAAGGAAATCCCAAAAGTATGCGTAATCTGAAGTGGTGTGCGCGAAATAAACGGAAAGATAACACATGATACATGACAGGTAAAAGGTCACTATACATGGAAAGATAACCGAGAAATCCCGCACATAACATAAGAAATATACGCATTAATCCTCAAACAATATCATGAAATATAACTGAGAATATGATATACCCTAGCTGTAGTAATGTAGGTAGTTTTCCTGAGAAAACTAGAAATAACCAAGCGGAGACATAAACAATATTACCGTAGGAAATATACATATGAAACGAAATAAAGACTTTCAACAGGTACTCTCTCGCCTTGAAGAATATGATCTAGCTGTATCAACCACCAAGTCAGTTTTTCACGTGAAAACAGTGGAGTTTTTGGGTTATATTGTGGCAATTGATGGAGTCACCAAGAGTGAAGGAAAGGTCGAGAGTATTAAAAATTGGGTGGCACCAAGGTCTGTCAAGGAGGTGCAAATATTCATTGGCTTTGCCAATTTTTACCGACGTTTCATTGAGGATTTCTCTAAAATCTGCAAACCAATTACCGAAACATTGAAGGGCGACCGCAGAAAATTGAGCTGGGGGCTGGAACAAGATGGGGCATTTGAAGAACCTAAGAAAAGATTCAGCTCCTCCCCCCTCCTCTGTCATTTCTACCCTGACAGAGAAACAATTGTGGAAACCGATGCTAGCGATTTTGCTCTAGGATGCGTCCTCTCACAGTTTAAGGACAAAAAGCTACATGCGGTGGCATTCCACTCGCGGAAGCTGAGCCTAGTGGAGCGAAATTATGAGATCCATGATAAGGAACTATTGGTGATTCTCGAAGCATTCAAAGAATGGAAACAGTACCTAGTTGGAACGGAAAAACCAGTAACTGTTTATGCTGATCATCATAATCTACAGAATTTCCTTACTACTAAGGTTGGGAATCCGCGGCAGATACGATGGGCTCATCAACTGGCTAACTAAAATTTTAAAATTGTCTATTGACCAGGAAAACGAGCAGGCAAGCCAGATGCATTAAGCCGACGGCCACAGTACCGTCCAGAGGAGGGAGCTGCGCACAGCGAACCGTCAATACTCATGCCCTCTCACTTCCAAGTCACACTGGTGCAGTTAAACCAACTAGAAAGGGAGGAAAGAATAATTGGCACAGAGTCTACATGCTCCTTGCGAATAAAATTGCTAACTCAAAAAGCATGAATACCTAGGAAAGGGTCCTGACTAGTAGCCGGACACAACCTGTACGCACTAGAAGACTTCACAATTCCGGCCAAAGGACAAAATTTGGGAGAGACGGGAATTTCTGTTGGATTGCCAAAGGGAACATATGCACGGTTGGCACCACGAAGTGGAATGGCCGCTAAATTAGGGATCAGCATTGGCGGAGGAGTAATCGACGCTGATTACACCGGAGAAGTCAAGGTTATCATAATGAATCATTGAAATGAAGATTGCCAGGTTCGCAAAGGGGACTGAATGGCACAAATGATTATTTAGAACAGACACACAGCCGAGGCGATAGAAGTCGACGAACTAGCAGAAACTTCAAGGGGCAAAGGAGGATTCAGAAGTACGGATGTATCGCCCAGACAATCAACTGCAACAAAGACCCAGGTAGTGGTTGCCTACTTACAAGCGAACCAGGCTGAAAATGAGTTTCTTGATGAAATAGACCATCAAGCAAGATAAGAAAAAGGGATACTCCTAATGTCTAATGCTATAATGTCCAAGGTCGATATTAGGAAATATGACCAGACATTATTAAGAACCATCAAAGAAGCAGGCCAGAACGATCAAGACTGGCAGGAATGCAAGCAGGAATTGGAAACATTACCCAATGAGGGCAAACCATTACCAAGTTACTGGGCAGTAACTGAAGGACTGATATACTATAAGAATTGCTTAAACATTGCAGAAAACGAACGGCTGCAGACAACTATAGCCAAAGGTTGCCACGACTCTAAGGTAGCTGGAAACTTTGGACAGGAAAAGACTCTGGGAATTGTTACCAGGGACTTTTACTGGAAAGGGCTGACAGCGTGGATAAATGACTATGTACAGTCATGCGATGAATGTCAATATAATAAATCCCAACGACATGTGCGCTTCGGTCTGCTGCATCCTCTAAAAGATCGGTTCGCAGCCTGGTCATCCATATCGACCGACTTCATCACACAACTACCAGAATTACAAGGAAGAACCCAAATTATGGGAGTTGTAGATCGATTTACAAAGATGGCTCACTTTATACGTCTGGAAAGCAATGCAACTGCTAAACAAGTTGCAAACGTATTCTTGAGAGAAGTCTGGAAGCTACATGCACTTCCAGTGGAAATTATCTCTGACCTGGATGCAAAGTTCTCAGGAGAATTCTGGGAATTCCTATGCAAAACCTAAGGGATAAAACGAAAGATGTCAATGGCGTACCACCTGCAAACTGACAGACAAACGGAGAGGACCAACCAAGTGCTGGAAGGATACCTCAGAACCTTTGTCAATTATGATCAAACGTACTGGTACCAGTTGTTACCACAGGCTGAGCATGCCTATAACAATTCCGTAACGAATGCTCATGGCATGTCACCTTTCTACGCCAACTATGGATTCAATCCACAAACAAAATGGATGAAGGAACGTGAAGCCCGAAATCCAGGTGTACAGCTCTATGCACACTGGATGCAAACAATACACCAACAGGCCAGAGAACCCTGGGAACAAACATGGGAAAATATGAGCAAATATTACAACCGCAAGGCTAAGCAGCAACCAGACATCAAGGTCAGGGACCTGGTGATGTTAAATGCAAAAAACATATGCACCAAGCGACCCCCACAGAAGCTTAGCCTAAAGCAGTATGGACCTTTTAAGTTATTGGAAAAAAGGGGAGAGTCTGTCTACAAATTAGAAATATCACCAAGATGGAAGATCCATCTGATATTTCATGTATCATGGTTGGAACCCTATCGGATATCCAATCAACCAGCAAGGGAACCACCTCCCCGCGAGCTAGAGGAAATCCATTCAGATTTTCAATGGGAAATCGAAAGAATCGTGAAGAGTGAAATAATCTCTTATACCTGGCGAGTTGGAGGTCGTAACCGACAAATACCAGAGTTAACTTATTTTGTGAAGTGGATTGGTTGTTCTGAAGATGAAAATACTCGGGAACCACCAGAAAACTTGGAGCATGTATAGGAATTGGTGGAGGCATTTCATAGGGACAATCCGGATATGCCAAAGCGGGCAGTCATTGAATGACTTGGAAAAGGTTTTCCCATCTTGGCCAAGCAAACACGTTAGGTTTTTTACCCTACCAAGTCGAGATCAAGAGGGGACTAGTTGAATTTTAGAATTGTTTAAGTTTGGGGTTTATTTTTTATTTTTTATTTTTTATTTTTTATTTTTTATTTTTTATTTTTTATTTTTTATTTTTTATTTTTTATTTTTTATTTTTTATTTTTTATTTTTTATTTTTTATTTTTTATATTTTTTATTTTTTATTTTTTATTTTTTATTTTTTATTTTTTATTTTATTTTTATTTTTATTTTTATTATTTTATTTTTTATGTGTTGCCTAAAGAGAGGGTAACTTTTGAAAAGTGATTCAGGACAAACCGCTCGGAGGAGGGAGCTCGTGTTAGGCTCAAATGACCGCCAAGAGGATTACATGACTTTTCAGAAGGAAGTGCCTGAGTCCGAACCTCCACAGGCAATTACCCCACTGCGGCCCTGGTGTTCGCCCTGGGAGTCGACATTGGGACCTGGTGCAGTTGCTCGTTTACTAAGAAAAATGAGCAATTGGAACACATCTTTTAACCCCGTATACGTTGTCGCCGTCCGTCTGACCGGATGCAATGCGTAGGGTATATAGGAGGGCATCTCTGGCTACGTCTGGGAAGTGGAATGTAGCAATTCCATCAAGAACTCACAGAGTTATACCCCAGGGAAGTTAAGAGAGCCCGGGTAGTCCTAGATGGGTATGAACGAACAATTGAAGTAGGTTACTCCGACACAGACCGAGAGTACGCTGACGCCCCCATGATGCCTATAAGGTCAATGAACCTATCGGGACATTTTGATAAGGAGAGGCAGTGAAGACGAGAAGGTATTGGCCCGATCGTGAACACTATTTATCCTGAGGGCCAGCTGCAGAGCCAGATAAGACGGCACAATGTAGACTCGGCCAACAACCAAGCTGGCCCCTTGGAGTTCTAAGAAGCTCTTGTTACATTCCAACCTCGGCGGCCATAGCTTAACAGCCGAAACAAGGATGACAACTCAGACTAAGTGGGTCTCCACCCTCAGAGAAGTCAGGAGCTCTGATCATACCGTTAGCTGTGTGGGAGAAGATAAAGTTCCAGGTTCAAAGCAGGTTCGCTCTTGGATCAAGAGAAGAAGGTTGGGGAGAAAATAACTAATTATATGTACACAAGTTGTAGTCCGCGAACACTCAGACGCTGGATATAAATATCGAAGTGCCTCCCTAGCTTTAGCCATTATCAAGCAACAGAGAAGAGATCTTATCAATATCATAAGTTTAACTCAAAAAATCTTTACCTACCAGCCTGCCTAGAAAATCTCCGTTTACGAAGAAAGATTTAAGTCTAGTCTGATTCGCTTGCCCATAGAATCGAATACCCGCAACACCTACAACCAGGAGACCTTGATAGGGACTCCGAAGTGTACCTTAGTTCAGAACAAATCGTTCAAATAGAAAATGCGAGAATCGAGACAGCTGCGGAATTGAGACCAAATACCAGAAGCATCTTGGAGACAGTCTTTGGAACCCAACCACACTCTGCAGTACTTTTAAGAAGTGAGACACCACTTGGCGGATTTTCAGACTCTCCAGGACTGTAACGGAATCCTACTATGTTTCTACTATTACAACTGACTTGATGTTGGTTATTACTTATTTGGGTTTATACCTGATAAGCGCTACTATTTGGTTGTCCTTTCCCACTTGGTTATGACTTCCTAACTGGTTGTTCTTTCCTTGTTTCGCTTATCACTACCCCTCCTTGCTTCTACCCATTTGGGTATCGCTATCCTCATGCTATACCTACTGGATTGGTATAGTATTAGCGATCTCTTGTTCCTTCTTGTTTGGATTCCATTACTTGTTTTGTTAGCTCCATCCTGTCGCTTTTAACCCTCTGTTTTCGCAATATAGTTACCTTGTTATGCTGCCTCAGTTAGCGTGTTTGTTGGACAGAATGTTTGCGCTTTTGTTAAGTTTTCCTAGCTAGAATCTTTTGTATTTAAAGAGCCTGCAATCCCTTAAGGATTCGGACTCTCAAGCCTCACAGGACTACCATCTTTAATACTACAAGTTGAATGGTCACTCTATTAGTTCCATACCTTTTACCTTGTCTATTGAAGACCTATCCATCGACGCTTCTGCCCCTATCCTAATAGTATCTTCAGAGTCCCTTTGGGATTCTCAAGATACTTGGGAGTAGGTTACATTTTTTGACCTAGACTCAAGTATACATGTGATCTTCGGGAGAGGACTGATCACCCTTCACCTCCCTTGACCCAGCAGTACTAGTACACCTCCCTGTTTCCAAGAAGGCCTTGAGTGGACTCCTGGCGAGATCAGCTCACCTTAGCTAGCAACCATTTCGCTTCCAAGAGATACCAGAAGGTACTTCACAAGAGGATCAGTAGCATCCTCCTCAGGACTCCAAAGTCAAGTGCCACTACCCCCACCGGCACCACCATCTGACGATTCATAACTATCTTCAGTAGATAGCAGCAGTAGCGAAGAAGAGGACCAAGACCAAGCCCAAGACCAAGCCCAAGCCCAAGCTCCACACCAAGACCAAGACCAAGCCCAAGACCAAGTCCAAGAACAGCTCCACCAAGAAATCCAATCCAAGAAAGAACCAACCTCAGAATCAAAATCAGATTCCGGTCCAGAGGACGCTCCAGGACCACCACCCCCAGCTCCGCCACCTAGACCACCCAGTCTACCAAGAGAAACAAGAGAACCAAGCGCTGCACCAGACGATTTACCAAGTCCACTACGACCACCTAGTCCACCAAGTCCACCAAGCAATCCAAGCCCTGCACCCATTGCCATGTCAGTCCCACCAGAGGGAAATAATCGTCCTAAATAGCCAGCACCATTTACCTTTACTGGAGTAGGAAAAGATCGAGACCCATTGAGAATTAACTCATGGTTCAACACAGTCCATCGGAACAGCGCCAGCTTTGGCATAACTGACGATGCCCCTGAAGCCCTGCAATACTATGGACCCTATTGCAGAGAGAAAGCCCTCGATAAATTCACCCAATATGAAGCTTCCCAAGGAGACCACACGGTTGCTCGTCTCAAACAGAAATTCGTGGCCTATTTCCTTCCATCCACATCTACAGATCCCATCTATCAATAGTGGCTACAAGTCAAGCAAACTACCGGCGGAAAAACAGCACAGATTACTGATACTGTAATCAGACTTGAAACCTTGAGAGACAGTCTCCCCCCAGGAATAATTTCGGACCATTCAGCGAAGCAGAGACTCCTAGATGCCATGGATATCAAACTCGAGCGAGAAGTGAAACCACACATCACTTCAGATACCTCCTTTGACCAGCTAGTGGAGAGAGCGGAAAAGCGAGATGCAATTGCCCACTCTACAGGACTCTATGGAAATCGTCAAGGAAATGAAATATCCAATGCAGTTTCGCAACAAGGACCCAAGCGCCCCCAGAACAGCACCCAGAGAAATCAACCAAGGTTCTCCCACAACACCTCTCAGTATCCAAGAGTATCCCAGGCTGAGAAGGACCAGCGCAGGAGAGACAATGACTGTTACTATTGTGGAAAACATGGACACTACTCCGATAACTGCTTTGAGAAGAAGAACCATAGGAGAACCCAGCAGCGAGGAAATGGAGGCCCTGGCGTAACCAGGAGACCCCAGAATATCAGAAGAATATACCACACCCAGGAAGACGATCCCAATGTGAAGGAATCAGTCACAGTTACCACAAACTATGCAGGACCTAGTGGAACTCAATCCCAAGCCCTCAAAGCAAACATCACAGTCAATGGCCACAAAGCAAAGTCACTATTCGATACAGGAACCACAGGAGACAACTTGATATCAGGAAGGTTTGTCACTACCCACCAAATCCCTACCAGAGACCTCGAGATTCCTATCAACCTGAAGATGACAGTTAAAGGATCGCGCTCAGCAATCAACTATGTGGCTAAGCCTGTCATCCAGATTGACAAGGAAAGTGGCAATATCTCTGAAGCCCATGTCTGTCCCCTGGACAACTATGATATCTTCCTAGGAATGCCTTACCTTACCACCCACCATGATGTAATAGATTGCGGAAAATCTATTATCACCTTCCCAGACAAAGGAATTACCTTGACCTGCAAGAAAGCAACACATGCAGGATTTTCAGCCATGAATGAAGCAGATGCCCCTGACTTCATTTCCGAGTTTCCTACAGTATTCCCTGGCAAGAAGACAGCGGAATTACCACCATTGAGAGATGTCAACCACCACATCGAGTTGAAGGATAAAACTTAGGACCATAACCCGAGATTCTTCACATTCCCTGACAAGATCATGCCAGCATACAGAGCATTAATCAAAGACTGGAAAGCAAAAGGAATCATTTACCCAAGTCAAGCACACAACCCAGTCAACATATTCCCAAAGCTGAAACCCAATGGTGAAATCAGACTGCTTGCAAACCTTGTACCCAGAAACGATATTACTATCAAGGACCATGGAGCGATTCCCAACCAAGCCATGATACTCAGAACTGTTGCCAGAGCAAAGTTCAGATCCACCATAGACCTAGCAAATTGGTACTTCCAAATTCGAGTTCTTCCTAGCGATCAGAAATACAACACTATCAAGACAGCTTTTGGATCCTTTGCATGCAGAGTTATGCGGCAAGGAGATGCCAACGCCCCTGCTATAGCTATGACAGTTATAGAGTTTGTCCAAGATGGATTTATTGGAAAATTCGTTTGGGCATACATGGATGACATTACCATCTACTCAGAAACTGTTGAGGACCATATTTCGCACATCAGATCAGTCTTGGGAAGACTGAAGCACCACCAGATCAAAGGATCGCTAGCTAAGTGCAAATTCTTTGCCACCATGCTCTCACTCTTAGGACATGTTATAGATGAGAAAGGAATTCATGCAAACCCTGAAAAAATTCGATCCATCCAAGACTGGCCCACACCAACCTCGAAAAAAGCAGTTCAGACCTTTATTGGAGTTGTGATATATCATGCACAGTTCCTCCCACACCTTGCATCCACTACTGCCCCCCTCTCGGACCTAATTTCCGAAGAAGTGTTTGAATGACGACCCCTGCATGAGGAAGCCTTCAAACAGGTTAAGCGCCAGGCCAAGGATACAATTCCGCTCCGCCCCATCTCATATGAGACATCAGCTGATCCAATATACCTCATTACAGACACTTCTAAGGTTGGATCAGGAGCATGGGTTGAACAAGGACCCTCCCCTGAGAAAGTGTACCCTGCCGCATTCCACAGCAGAAAGTTTGCAACAAGTCAGCTGCACTACACTGTCCATGAATTGGAACTTTTGGCGATTGTGGATGCCATTCAGGCATTCCATCCGATTCTATATGGCACCAAGTTCACTCTTGTATCTGACAACAAGGCACTATCCTTTTTCCTGAAGCAGACAGACCTACCTTACCGCCAAACCAGATGGCGCATGTTCCGGCAATCTTATGATTTAGATATCATACACAGACCTGGCAAAGACAATGTCTTTGCAGATGCACTATCAAAGATCTATGAAGACACCCCAGCTGAAGAAGACCAAATACTGGAAGACTCTACAGAGAAGAAACCTATAAAAACCCCCTACTCCGCCATGAACAGTGTATCAAGACACTACCTCAGCATCGCCCATACCCAAGACCCTTCTTCTGCCCTAACTCTTCCAGTACCCTCTCGCATTCTTACTCCCGAACACTACTCCCTGTGGAATTCACATCATGGCACCAGCACAGATCCCTCCAGCTCCCAAGAAGCGAGTCACCACCCAGATACTGTTGAACAAGCCTTGGACAAAGCAGCAGATACCCTCGAGCTTGCAACCAATGCCATTCAAGGTTGTAAAATCGTCGAGACCTCCTCCTATCTCAGCAACCCTCGAGAGCCATCCCCAGCAACAGTACATATTAAACGAGCTAAAGCTCAACTGTCTGACCTTGCGGCGATAATTAACAATCCTCAAGGAGATATGGACCAACCACTGCATCCAGATGCTATCACCAACTGCTTTAAACGAATCCATGACTCTATCACCCAATTGGAATCCCTTGCAATCACCACCTCCGGAAATATCGCCCCCAGCAGCACACCTACTGAGCCAGACCCTCAGCCCACACCACTCCCCCGTCGACCCCCAGTCAATGAACTGGACCGATTTCTTGATTCTAATAGACACAGAGCCATGCACTGTACTGCCTGTGTCTGGGATGAATGTCAAACCCACATAAGTGGAAAGAATACAGGATACTTTCCATCAGGATATCGCGATATACCAGGCCCCTTGCCTCTCTACTCTTCCTCCAACTTTGTCACCCCTCATCATCCCAAGCGCAGTGCAGAACACAGATGGGCTGTTGCTCCTCCCCTCCATGATGATGATGGCTACCCAGTCTTTCATACAGTAATTGATAAGGGAAAAGAAAGAGAAATACCGGACATCGACCAAGGATGGGACCTACCTACCCCTCAAGCACCTGTCGATTATGAGGACTGTTTCTTTGATCAGCCCTCTTCACAGGTTGACCTTGTAGCCTTTTAGCTTACCAACTACATGAAAGGAAAGTGGTACACCAGCATTCGAAATGCTACCCTGAATGACCCTCTCCATAAGGTAGTTACCAAGGCTATCTGTCACCCTGACTGGCTCTTATATGATGGAGTTCTCGTCAGATAGGGGAAGGATGACTGTAGAGACTGTCCTTATGCCCCCTATGAAGCAAGCTATCAAGGTACTAACATCAGAAACGAAATTGTGCGCATTACCCATGTAACGGAATCCTATTATGTTTCTACTATTACAACTGACTTGATGTTGGTTATTACTTATTTGGGTTTATACCTGATAAGCGCTACTATTTGGTTGTCCTTTCCGACTTGGTTATGACTTCCTAACTGGTTATTCTTTCCTTGTTTCGCTTATCACTACCCCTCCTTGGTTCTACCCATTTGGGTATCGCTATCCTCCTGCTATACCTACTGGATTTGTATAGTATTAGCGATCTCTTGTTTTTTCCTGTTTGGATTCCATTACTGGTTTTGTTAGCTCCATCCTGTCGCTTTTAACCCTCTGTTTTCGGAATATGGTTACCTTGGTATGCTGCCTCTGTTAGCATGTTTGTTGGACTGGATGTTTGCGCTTTTGTTAAGTTTTCCTATCTACAATCTTTTGTATTTAAAGAGCCTGTAATCCCTTAAGGATTCGGACTCTCAAGCCTCACAGGACTACCATCTTTAATACTACAAGTTGAACGGTCACTCTATTAGTCCCATACCTTTTACCTTGTCTATTGAAGACCTTTCCATCGACGCTTCTCCCCCTATCCTAATAGTATCTTTAGAGTCCCTTTGGGATTCTCGAGATACTTGGGAGTAGGTTACATTTTT
>QFET01012486.1:0-18153 GCA_003316355.1 Tuber calosporum
CCAATCTTTACCGCTCCACCGCTACCACCTCTTTCCTGTCCTGCATCACGGCACTTCGCATCCCTTATCCAGCTCAATATCCATTCTGGTCTCAATTCTCTCTAGACGTATTCACTCCTTCTATTTAAACCCCCACCAATTCCCTTCATTCCCTCCTCCACATTTCCTCGTCTTTTATCGCTCCGAGATTTTTTGACAAAACATTTAACATTCATACCTGTTTTTAGTTTGCAGAACAAACAAGTAAGTACAATAATTTCCCTCTTGTTGTTCAAGCTTTGATTGTGAACGGTGGCCAATGCATTACAACCAATAGTCATGTCTCCTGCTGCCGTTGCTACTACTGGGGCTGCCACTCCGGCTTCGAAATGTGATGTCCCTATTCATGCTGCTTCTTCTGAATTAGCCATGAAGTATGAGCACGAGTACGCGGCTCACAACTATCATCCGTTACCTGTTGTCTTTTCGAGGGCTCAGGGCGTTCATGTTTGGGATCCTGAGGTTGGTTAATAGAGCTTATATTTATATTTTGCCCTGCCGTCCCTGCTGCATGTTGAAACGAGCCTGCCAATGAGTTCTTTGGCTCTGAATTAGAGTTCTAGCGGTTCTAATTTTTTGTTGCAGGGCAAGAAATATCTTGACTTCTTGAGTGCTTACTCCGCCGTCAACCAAGGCCATTCTCATCCTAAGATCGTTGGCGCCTTAATCACTCAAGCCCAGCGTTTGTGTCTCTCCTCGAGAGCCTTCCATAACGATGTCTTCCCAATGTTTTCCAAGTTTGTGACGGAGGTATATCTTGCAATTTTCATCTCTCGTTTGATATAGGAGCGGTCTAATTTGGTGTTACACAGTACTTCGGTTACGATATGGTCCTTCCTATGAACACTGGTGTCGAAGCTGTTGAAACTGGTCTTAAACTTGCCCGCAAATGGGGTTATCTAAAGAAGGGTATTCCGGAGAACGAGGCATTGATATTTTGTGTTTCCGACAACTTCCACGGTCGTACGTTTGCCGCCCTGTCCTTGTCTTCGGACCCCGAGTCCCGTGATCACTATGGTCCATACCTTCCAGGTATCGGCTCCGCATGCCCTCAAACTGGAAAGGTCATTAGGTATAACAACATTGCGGATATCGAAGAGGTTCTTGAGCTGCAAGGGGAAAAGACTGCGGCTTTCATTATTGAGCCAATTCAGGGCGAGGCGGGCATTTTCGTTCCCGACGATGACTACCTTGCTAAAGTCCATGCTCTTTGCAAAAAGCATAACGTCTTGTTGATCTGCGACGAGATTCAGACTGGGATTGCCAGAACCGGTCGTCTCCTTTGCTCTGAGCATTCCGGTATTCGTCCTGACATAGTCCTTCTCGGGAAGGCCATTTCCGGAGGTGTCTACCCTGTCTCTGCTGTTCTTGCGGATAAGGATATTATGTTGTGTATCCAACCCGGAACACACGGTTCAACCTATGGCGGTAACCCTCTTGGTTGTGCCGTTGCGATCGCTGCATTGGAGGTGATCCGCGATGAGGATCTTATTACCAGGTCTGAGGTTCTGGGACAGAAATTCCGTGCTGGACTCGGCGCAATCAATTCACCCGTCATCAAACTTGTTCGCGGAAAGGGGCTTTTGAACGCCGTTGTTATCGACGAGTCTAAGACTAATGGTCGTACGGCTTGGGACCTTTGTCTATTGCTTCGTGATAATGGACTCTTGGCCAAGCCTACTCATCAGAACATCATCCGTCTTGCTCCTCCTCTTGTAATTACCGAGGGACAGATTGGTGAGGCGATTGGGATCTTTGAAAAATCTCTTGCGAGCTTGGTGGGTGTCTCTCTACCTCTTGATGAATGAACGAACTTGTGCGTGCCCTAACATTTCAACCATCAACAGTCAACCTATGTAAGCAAGGAAACCGAACACTAATTTTTTTTTCCCTTGGTCATGTGTGCGGAGTTAAAGGGTCCCCGAGATGTAGCCTTCTCCTCTTGTTTAAAATTAAACTATTGGGAACTTTACCCAATTTCTCACCTTTTCACTCTTTGTTTATTTCATAAATTGGGTTTTAACTGGTGGTTTTTTTTTTTTTTTTTTTTGCTTGGTTTTTTTTTGTTTATTCCCTCGATTTTATTTAACAATAAATTAGTTTCAGACCAACACCTGGCTGTGGATTGAGTTTTCTAAAGTGAAAGTGATTGTGCTTTGAGGGCTGGGATGTGAGTGCGACTGACACGCAGCGTCACTCGAGCATGATCCGTGCAGACCAACTCTGCAGAACCCTACCCACACCGCCGTACCAACCGACCACCACTAAACAATAAACCACGAGCGACAAAACATGATATTTCACAAAACCGTACTGTCATCTAGTTCCACATCAATCCATCCACCCATCAATCAATCAATCAATCAATCAACCTTATGACCGAATAAATACCCTTAATAGGTACGATAAACCCCACTACTTCCATTCCATTTCCATTTCCACCCCCACCCCCATTCCCATTCCCATTCCCATTCCACGGACAAACAAATAACTGGAAAGAAAAAAAGAATAAAAAAAAAAGGAAAAGAATAAAACTATCTCACATGCAAAAGCTGTTACTTTGCAAAGGAAAGACAACTAAATAAATAAAGAGCCAAACCAGCGATAACCCCCCCCCCCCCTTTTTTTTTTTAGAGTGAATTAGTGAAGGATAGAAACGTAAATATCTGAGAAGGTAATAAAGGCAGCGATGATGTAGATGGAGGGGGGGATTAGTATTGTACAGTTTAGGTGGTAAACGGGGTCTAGGTCTAACTTGGGTTGGTGAGTATGATTGGCTGGTTGATTGGGGGGCGGGGGGTGAGGAGGGCGTGATAGAATAGAAAAGGGATAGGACGGGTGGATTTTGCGCACTGGTGACAGGTGCATAGCTCAGTCCATGATGAGTTTCCACATCGTTACCATCACTATCAAAAATGTGAGGAAATAGTAAAAAAAAAGGGGGGAACGATAAGGGAATGATAAAAAGAAGAAAACAGAAAAAGTATAGTCGAGATTTAGAAAGGATACAATCACCCATAATTCAAAGTAAAAACAAGGACAGAACAAACCTAAGAGGAGAGAGAAAAAAAAGAAAGAAAAACAACTGGAAACCTTCACCCCCGTTTTTTATCAACACCTCACCTAACCTGTTCTAACTTAACCCAGTCCAGCTAAGCAGACCCAAAACTTCCATCACCAATACCTCCGCTCTCCCTAATATCGCTGTCCACCTCCTCAAACGCCTCGCCGACCTCGCGAATGATCTCGTTGCGATTCCAGCAAGCGCGCATTTCCCATACTTTGCTCATGCAAGCACTATTCGCCTGCTCGAGTTGCTCAATGGTGTATCTGCTCGTCTCGGCGACGAGGCGGTTGTGCAGGTTCGCCAGGAGCGTAGGGTCGCAGGATTTTGTGATTTGTAGAGGGGGCAAGGCAAAGAAGGGGGGTGCAGGGTGGGAGAAGTTGTGGGGATGAGGTTGGGAATGCGGGGCAGGTGTTGAGGTCGAGGTTTGTGAAGGGGCCGAGTCTGAGGAGCTAGAGGGAACTACTGTTTTTGTTTTTATCGTTAATTAGCCATGTCATGGAAAGTAACAAGAGAGGGAGGGAGGGAGTACCTTGAGTATCAGGAAGTTGAGAGTCACCAGTAGATAGTCCGCCAAAATTGTGGAATAAAGGTGGGTTCATGGGACGGGGGGTCCCATTGCTGTTACTATAAGGATTAGAAAACGGCTGGGAGTTCAACCCTGCTGTTCCGTCGCTCGTGCGTTTTCCAGAGGTGGTCGTAGAGGCGTAATTCATGATTCCGAAGAATCCAGAGACGGGAGTGACGCCCAGCGAAGCACCAGGTTGAGATGTCATCTGCGGGATCCCATCCGCCGCCGCCGCCAAAGACTGCGAAATATTGGCAGGGATGCTGGAAATGGCGGTTTGAAAGGCGCTGGCATGTTCACTGGATTGTGTGTGGTGCGAAGGGGGGGAATGCAGTGCTGCGGGACTACCCTGGCGACTGTTGGTGCCCGTGCCGGTATTCGTATCATCGTTCTGAGAAATCTGGGATGCTTGAACCTCCATGCTCGAACTCATATGAGCGCAACCAATTCCATTGGACGGCGGGTGTGTAGTCGAGATGACTGCACCTGCGCTAACAAGGACGCTAACGTCTCCGCCATTTCCCGAGGTATTGGTGGGAGTGACCTGCCTTTCTTGTGATTCGCCCGACCCCCCTTGGATCTGATGCTCGACGGAAGGGCTCTGACGATCGAGTGAAGCACGAGTCTTCTCCGCTTCCAATCGCGCCTTCCCCTCTGCGCGCTTCTGGCGTTCGGCCTTCTCGGCCCGCTCTTCCATCTTCTTGCGCTCGCGAGACCATAGTTCTGCGCACTGGGCCGCCATCGCCTGATCAATTCCTTCTATATCGGTAGCGATGACTTCGAGATGGGTCATGAGTTCGTTGACCTTCATTCTGTGCTCTTTGTGACCCAACTCCATCCAATCATCCCTAATATACTCCACGTCCCGCAGAAATTGCTTAGGACTACAGTAATAGCCATTCGAGACCCTCTCCTCAATCACGTCCATGTCCATATTATAAAAGGTTTTGCCGGTGGTAGTGTCAATGACCTTTGGCGGGGAGTGTATATCCTTGGGTAAGAGCAATTGATAATTGCTCGCAGGCCCTTGGGTGGCGGGGTCTGAGGTAACTTCAGGTTCTTCGAATAAATGCTTAATCACCTCGTACTCTAGGATGGGCTTTTTAAACCGTCTGAGTTTGGACCTAACAGAATCTATGGCATAAAATAACCTCATCTTGAGCCAATTCTTGATCAGCTTATCTTTTGCTTCTTGTGCTTTGCGCTCTTCCTTTGTCATGGCGCGAGGCGGGGGTGGCGGGACAACGGGTAGAACTGGCAGTTCCCGCTTTCGCCTTGTCGATGGGTCGGGTGGGAATTCATTAGGTGCCTTCTGGATATAGGAAACCAATCTATCAAAATATTTCCGGCGAGCCTCCTACAATAACATGAGCAAGAAAGCTCCACCAAGTCTGAGAGGTTATACAAACCTCATTAGGCATCGGAATTCTAAATCTATCCCTTTTGGAGAAACCGAAAAGGTCGTGCAGCAACGTGGGGTCTAAATCCTCAAGCTCAGAGTTTGTGACACCAAGAAGCAGAACCGGATCGTTTGCCGGAATGCTTCCCAGTAAGCTCTTGAAGGAGATCAACCCTTGTTGGCCAATAGAGCTATACCAGGTATCCACATCAGGGATGAATACAACACTCGGCTTGTGCCGCTTGATCTCGACAAACAACTGCACTATAGCCGTTTCAACAGACTAACCCACCAGTCAGCAACAATCATATTATTACCTAATTGGGATATCTTACTCTAGCAGAGTCGCCAACCAGCGTCGCTAAATCAAATGCCTGAACATGCAGCTTCTCAAAATAGTTCAACAGCGCTGCTGCAAGATACTGTTGCCCCATTCCAGAAGGGCCATGAATCAACATTCGAGGGCGGAAAACACGAGCTTGATCGAAATCTGAAGTAACCAATTAGCTAGTAACCTCTTTGAGCCTAACTGGATACCAACCTTGCATCATATTTTCGCGTGAGAAGCCACCATCCGAATCCTGGTCGTCCTCATACATGGCCTCCTCCAGCACAGTCAATCGTTTGCGCTCCGGAAGGATACCCTCCATGCACTTTTTCAGTTGTTCAAGAGGCCCAACCAACAGAGGCTCAATAAATGGTGGCAGCGGGTCTGTTCCAGAAGAAGAAGACCTCTGCGAAGACGGGACCATCTTTTTCATCGCGAGCATGAAGTCGCGCGCGGTGACGTGAATTGAAGCAGGGTCAAGCGCGAGCTTGTCATTGGTCATATAGATTTGCGGATATGTTCGTTGGACGGCATTGAGCGCCGCCTCGGTACACAATGACTATATATTCATTAGCACGAGATCCCATCCAGAAAGATACCTTATCAGTCAACTCACCCTCAGATCAGCGCCGCCGTAACCCTTGGTTTGCAATGCCAGCCCTTCCTTCAATGCCTCTGGCAGAGCTGGGCTCCATCCTCTGGTATGGATGTCGAGAATAGACCTCCTTGCATCCACCGATGGGAGGGGAAAATAGAACTCTCGATCAAAACGCCCAGGGCGGCGTAGTGCGGGATCCACCGCATCAGGTCTATTAGTAGCACCAATTACAACAACCTGTCCTCTGCCATCCATACCATCCATCAGCGCCAACATGGTGGACACTATCGATGCATGGATTTGGTCCTGTTTTGAGGATCTGACCGGGGCGAGTCCTGATCACGAATTAGCTCCCGCACTCTAAACAGATGAATCAAGGAAATCTTACCATCAATTTCGTCAAAGAAAATGATACTTGGTTGGTTGTTCTTTGCCTCCTCAAACAGCAACCTGAGTTGACGCTCCGCTTCTCCCACCCATTTGCTGAGACAATCTGCCCCTTTTCTCATATAGAACGTAACTTTTCTGGTCTCTGTGCTACAGCTCGCAGCGAGGGCCCTCGCCATCAAAGTCTTGCCAGTTCCAGGAGGGCCATGGAAGAGCACACCGCGAGGGGGAGTAATCTTCTTGGCTAAAAACAGCTCCGGATACGTCAATGGTAATTGAACCATTTCTTTGAGACTTTGGATGACAATATCCAATCCACCAACTTTTGAAAAATCCACATTACTATCGGCAGCACCCAAGGGGTCAATATCTGCATTAGCGTTCTTCCCCTTGTTCATTTTGCCCAAAGAGCCGGGTGCGCCTCCCAGCGGGTCACTACCATGTAATTGCGCGGAAGGAGGCAATAAACCAGCAGTGGCAGTGCTCGGAGTCATAATAGTCCCAGTGGCAACAACACCGCTGTACATCCCTGGCCGAGTGGGCCTCTCATCGTCACTGCTATCAGAATCATCCTGTACAGTAGAATTCATGGGCCTTCCTCGTCCGAATGGGTTAAACGAAACAGTACCGCCAAAAGGCCCGGAAGTGTCAAACCAGGACTTTTGCGCACCGGGAGCGGTCTTTCTTCTAGGCCCATCGTTACCGCTATTGTCCGGCTCCTCGATCATCTGGGCATTCTCGGGTCGTAAAATCCGATAGTCGACATTTTGGGTTCTGCGACGTAGGGTCCTCTCAGGAGCAGTTTCACCTTCCAAAGCGACGGCCCGCTTCGCTCGATGTCTGAGACGTTTGGGAGATGGAAGTAGATCTTCCAACTCCTGGCTGATCTCCGCGTGCTCAGAATGGCTGAGTTCGCCCGATGATGTCGCCCTTCGCTTCCTAGATGACTGTGAGGTTGACATTGGACGTTTACCTTTACGGCCACGGCCTGTGGGCTCAGATGACTCATCATCTGGGCCGGAGTCGATTTCGGCCTGGCCGGAGCGAGGCAGTTTTGATGGCAATGACTTATTAGACATGCTATCATCCCCAGTGTCATCACCGCCCTCTTCCTCTTGATACTCCTCACTACTGTCACCAGCCTTTTTACTAGCACCTCGGGTGGCTCTCCCAGGGTCTCGGCGCCCCCGACCTCGCTTTGCTCTTTTGATATCCGGAGTAAGCTCGGTAGCCCTAGTCGCCTTCGGGGAAGTAGCGCTCCCACGGAGGGAGGGTACATCATTTACTTTACGACCGCTTCGGCGACTTGGCTGGACGTCGGAGTCATCGTCATCTCCATCTCCATCCTCTGGAGGCATGATATTATTATCCGGTTCGTTGTTCCTAGGTTGCGAGTTAACCTCGTCTGGCTCCCCATCGGTGCCTTGCACGCCCTCACTCCCATCTGCAGCAAACCCTGTCATGTGGGAAGCCTGCTCATCAGTTCCGCCAGCACCACCAGACTCCACAGCTTCTCTTGAAGAGGTCTCAGCGAGACTCTCTCTCTCTTCTAAAATAACATCGTCAGCCCCAGGTTGTCTAACAACTTCGCCGTGCTTGCCCGAATGTGTAAGCTGTAGAGCGGGCTCTTCCGAAGCTCCCAGGCGGGTGCTTCTGCGAGCCACGCCGCTCCCAACAGCCGGAGGCCCAGCACTACCTCCGCGGGTTCTCGTAGTGGGCTTGAGCGGGCCTTTGCCCCCGACGGTTGGACGCGACTGAGCGGTCGCAGAGGTTGCGCGGGTCATGCGACGAGTCGGTACTTGATCTTCATTCTGTGTCTCCGGCTCAGCACTCCGACCTTTGCGTTCCTTCCCAAGACCAGGAGGAATCTTGATCTTAACTAGCATTGACGGTTTTTTAACAGGGGCCTTAGCTCCCTTTTTGCCAACATCCTCATCAGCTTCTTCATCCTCCTCACCACTGCTGCTCTCGGAAGAGGGGGATTCCTCCACATCATCGCTTTCTTCTCCGTAATTGATGGGCTGCGTCTTTCTCGAACTTCTGAGAGGCCTGCCGCTTGCTCCGAGGGCGACAGGCTCATCACCGGAAGCCATACTAAGTCCATCGCCACTGACGGAGATGTCATCATCATCGTCCGAATGGTATGTATTCCTTTTGCCGCGTTTCCCTTTTGTTGCTGTAGTCTTGCGACCCCCCTTCGTTGACGTCTTCTTGCCAAGTGTTCCTTTGCCCGCAGTTCTCTTCCGGGGGGAATGAGCCTGGTCGCTGAAGTCCTCATCCTGGGAATCGGAGGCGAGCGGATCGTCCAGCTGCCTCTTTCTCTTGCGCCCAGGACGTGGAGGCATGATTGAAATTATTCGAGTAGTGAGATGATTATGTTAATGCAAAGGTCAGTTTTATGCGATAGGGAGGGGTGTGTTGATAAAAAGTAATTGTGACAAAGCGCGTTCAAAACAAACTAAACGATGTCGTAATTAAATAAGATAGAATGGGGTCAAAAGGTTATTAGAGGTAGGTAAAGAGCGATATAAAAGATTGTTAAAAAAAAAAAAAAAAAAAACTGTTCGATGTACCACTGTTGGGCGAACGAGGTGGTTGTGGTTGTGGAGCACGGTACTCGAGGAAGTCGAAGGAGGGAAGCTTTGTCAACTGGTGGTCGGCTGTGGTTGTGTGATTTCACGCTTGCCCTTCTTTTTCCTTTCTTTTTTTTTTTTCCTGCTCGGTCTTCTCAGCTAAGCGACGAAGACGGCCATGACTAAACCTCAAGTGCAAGGGGGAAAAAGAAAAGAAAATACAGCCAAAGAGAAAGGCACCCGCGCAAATAGTGGGTCAAACAATTTTGATGATTGTAAAAAAAAATGAAAAAAATAAAAATGGGAGAGAGAGGAACCCTCGAATTGAATTGAGGAAATCACACTGCCTTCTCCAAAGGAGAGGAAGGGAAATCAAAAAATCAAGAAGGAAGGAGGAATGAAAGAAAGAATGGCGGTTAGGAAACAGGTAAGGCAGTCGGGGATGGTGGAGATCTCTTTGCAACGCTTTGGAGGAAGATTGTGGCGAGGCGAGAAATAAAGCGAGTGTGCAAATGTCAAGCGTGCAAAACAGCGCAATAAGAGGCTCTTTTGATCTTCGAGACGAAACAACGATAAAAAATAAAAATGAATAAAAAGGTTTCCTCAGGATGTGCTATTCCCCGGATTATTGTGAAGAAATCCACAAGTCAAAAGGGGCCTTCAATGTTGACGCTGCTGTCGTCTATCGTGCAAGGCAGCAAGGAGAAGGGAACACCCAACGAGAATGGCACAGATAATACAAATCCTATTCCCTGATTTCCTTTGTGGGGTTTCTTCTCGTGCCATCTGGCTTCTGCTTCTGCCTGCTTCTGCTGCTTCCTCTGGTTCTTCCTCCTCGAATTCTCTGTTTCTGGACCTTACCCTGGTTGCGGGCTGCAGTTGCCTGCTTTGCACAACTTTGTCTGCCTTGTAGGTGGCGTGTGTCTGTTCCTTCCTCTTTCTGGCTCATGCACACTGTTTTCCAGTTCTTGGCGATCTCCCCTTCCCTCTTCAGCCACACTCATCACCCAGCACTCGAATAAATTATGAGTTCCCCAGAGCTTCGTAAGCTACTTGCACTGTACTCGAGTATCATGGATTTTTTTTTTCTTTTTTTCCTTCACCCAGAGCCAACCATCCAAGCACAAGATAGGAAGGAATCAACTTAACCATCGCTGCCGCCACCGCAACCTACACTTCCCTGTTTTTTGGAGCTACAATATATAGACCGTAATCGAACCAGAGATCTATTGGCTCCAAGGAGGGTGCAAAAACTCTCAAATTTTCATGCCGGTTTGATAGGTCTTAATCGCTAGATACAGATACCGTACCATAACAGAAACACCCTTCCACCGATCTCTAAAAAAAGAATCTCAACCATAATCTTGGTAACGGCAGCGGTGCAGCCACCATCTCAGGCACGCACCGTCGATCCCGGATATTCGCTACTAGAGTGTTTATTTACTTATTTTTTTTTTTTTCTTCAAAGTCACCCTCACCTGAGGGTTCTGTGGTTTGATGGTATCGTAGCAGGTCGTCAATCACTGTTTTTTTCGGCTTCACCCCCGATTTCATCCCATCCCCCCCAGCCAACCCTATCTGGTATATTAGCATGCCAGATGGCGATGGCGACGGCGAAAGGTTTCAAAATTTGATAAAAAAGAAGGGAAAAAAAAAACAAAAGAACCGTACTACAGTGTGCTCCATTGTACTCGTATGGGGGTGGAGGGTTGGGTTGGGACAACACACTCCTTGTGTTTGGTGCCAAGGTATCCAATGGTGCCATGTGCTGCCCGCCACCCCTCCCGTTGCTGCTCGAGCACTCGCACAACAGCACTATTGACATCTCCCATCCCTCTTCTGTCTCCCCCCGCGGCCGTCAGGTAGGATCATAACGATCACCGCGGGGCACGAGGCTTCCCTTCCTTCCTCGAAAAATTAGAGAAAATGGTTGGCTTGCGGCGCGCGTTGCAGTACGGTAGCCTTAATTGTACCCAATGAGAGTTTCGATCTGTGATAATTTCAAATTCTGCTTCCACTTTAGAGCTTAAGTATCATATTTTTCAAAAGAAACGATCCCAATTATTAGCAGTAGTGATGATAGCTAGGTGAATCCAAGAGAAAAAAATGTGAAAGATAGGCATGACTCCTTCAAATGGGAAACACGCATCTGACTACCAGATCGCAGTCCCCACTTTTCTCCCTAAATAGCTACCATGCCTATCACCACCCTACTCCTCCTGGTATCCTTGAAAGTAGAGCTCCCAACTTCTTATCCAGTCACTAACGGCAAATTTTTGGTGGATACATCACCTCCACAGGTCAAATTTCCAAAGCTAAGGGTTCCACCCACCAATCAGCTATTTTTTTTTTTTGGTTGTGACCGGTGCACCCTGCAGGTCTCATATCTATGATGATCGGTATGAAATAGTTAACCAGTACATGATATTAATCTGAGATCATGTTATGATCTTTTACTTTATAAATGCAGATTGTGTTCTTGTTGTTAAAGTACCAGCTGAAACTGTCACATTTGACTCTAGGTTTTACATCAAACAAAGTGACAAAAGGACATTTTTGAACAGACAATTTCCCATATTATGGTCCTGAAAGTACTTGAAGTCCTCCCAGGAGCCAGTGATACTTCTACGTTAAGATTTGCCTTCCATATTGTCATAGTAAAGTGCCCATATCTGTTATGTTGAGGAGGTAGAGAAGGTAAGTAGATTCTTAATAGTAGGGGGTCTGAAATTAAATAGTGAGTTCCAGGAAGGTGTATACTGACGGCAAATCATAATATGAACTATGACCAGGATGAGTAGCAGCTGGACAAAGTTCATTTGCAATATAGATGAAAGGCAGTAATAGCCACTTTAGTTGACTTGGAAAGAATCTTTCACAGGAGACATTGTAAAAGGACTTTAAGGAAATTGAAGTTTTTTTCAATATATGTCAGCAATACTGGTATCTTATAAGTATTTTTTTTTTTAAATTTTATTTATTTCATATATTATTATAGAGTATTCCCATGTCAATACTATGAGTAAGGAAAGACCCAGTGGTATGTAGCTATTATCAGAACTTGTAGGCATCTGATTTGAAGACAAAAAATGGGAAATTGATTTAGTACATATGAGTTTCAGAGGCTAATTATAAGAATTGTATATTATATACAATATTACTCTTGGACAATAGAATATACTATATGTATAATGTATAAAGAAAGTGGATATCAGGATACCATCCTCTGTCTCCTCTATACCATCCTCCATCTCGTGTACACACCCAGCCATTGAAATCTCTACACTACGAGAAATCTTTACCACTTTTGTCTCGACTCAACCTCACCCTTTGGCCATGCCAGGGGTAGGTATTTGTCTTAACGATTGCCTCCTCTCTGTGCTCATTAGCGTCTACCCCTTTGAGCTTCTTCTCTCCTCTTCTGCCATCTGTGTTGATAGTTCTTCTACTTTCCCCACTTTTGTTTTGCCTCACTTAGCTTTCTGTTCTGCCTCTCTTAATATTTGCAAAACTGGGAATTCCCTCTGACACCCCTACACGGTTGGGAGACTGGATCACAGAAGGTGGAAACATTCTACAGGCCTACAGCTGCTTTGACAGTCTGATGGTCGATTCCCCCACTCTCACTTTGATGAGAACTGCCTAGATGGCCACACACACAATTCTGTTGATCCTTGGGTCTACCCCTCCTCCATCCTTATTTCCAGACGGTTGATCGGCTGGTACCCTACTGCCCTCACCTAGCTAGCACCTTACTGCCTTCCATAAGCTGGTACCTTACAACCAACTCCAGACTGAGACTCCTTTCTCTGGACTCAGCACTGGGTCCTGCCACAAGCTGGACTCGCTTCAGTTATGTTCCTCTTCTGATGGGGCCCATTTCTACCCTCGGTGCCAGGCTATATGCCCAAAGGAATGTCTTCCTACTTCATGCCCTTGCTGGCTTATTATGGGAGTTGGAACTACGTGTGTCTGGTACCTAAGTCTATGGTTTGACTACGGTCTCAGATGTTATGGTTTTCTTGTTTCGTGTTCTCTTTTGTTGCATTTAGTTAGTTCACTGTTGGGGCTTGGGGTTGCTTCATGATATTTTGGTTGGCTTTCTGGTTGTGATTACTGCATGGCAGCTTGATAGGATAGTTTTTACACCGGTTGGGTCAGGCTTCCCTTACAGTTTTTGAATAGCTCTCTTGGGTCAGGGCAGGGGAGGAGGTTTGTTTACTGCCATAGCTAGCGCAGCATGTAGATTCTGTACCTTGAATATGAATAAAAACTGATTTAAATAAAAAAGAAAAAAAAGAAAAAAGGATATCAGGATACACTATTGTTAAGTTTTTGTAAAATAAACTTTTGAAGGTGTATTTGTTGAAGCAAAATGAACTATTCATTAGCATTGTCAAACTTGACTTATTAGATCTAGAGAAGCTGATATATATTTCAAGGTATATAGAAAATAAATACATAAATATACCAAGATCTGGATATCAGATAGAGTTTGGATAATTCCATAATCTCAAAACCATTTAATAGATAAAGGAGTTTAGCCTTTAGAAGGAGTTCTTGTATAAGTTAGATTTGAGTTTGTTTGTGAGGGACACTTTATTCAGACATAAATGAGTGTGATTATATTTTGCACACATAATTAGCATTTCACTTATCCTAAGTAGTTGTAGGCTCTAACATCATAGTATGTAGTATAGGTCCCAACCCTAATGGTTAACAGAACTAGGAGCTCACTGGGGATCTGGGAATACTACTTAAGAGAACAAGGAGAGTAGATATTCAGTGATAAATCATTCTTATTAGAAACCTAAAATATATATACCATGAACTATGATGAACTATGAGTACCCATATGTAAATAGATCTATCATACAAATATCAGGCTATTATCACTGAATATCCTATAGTTTGTAATAAGAACTCGGTATGATCAGCATTTTGACCACTATGATGAATAAAGTCAATATAGTAAAGTAATCAAAGAGTACCTATAAGTGGAGGGAAGGATACCTACTGATATATATGATTAGGAAGATTCTCAGGGTTTGAGTAAAGCAATAAGTTCATGATCAAATAAGTATAAACTTGTTTTTGATATGGAAAAGAAGTGAGAAAGTTTAAGGTTATATAAGAATCAGAAGTAGTAGTATTTTGGTATATATCTAAGTCTCTACGAGAATAGTTGGACATTCATGTGTCTTTATTTTACATACATACTGATGGGAATCTCAATACTTGAAGAAATGATTGCAACTTTTGTTTCAATTTGACTCGATCCTTTAGTTATTTCATGGGGTGGGGATATGTTTTAAACTTTTATCCTGTCCCGGTTCATTACGGTCTTTCCCTGCAAGTACCTTCTATCCTCTTCTAACTTCATTATAGATAGTTTATCTTCTGATATAGTATTAGTTTTGCCTGACTTAGCTTTTTTAGCCAAGCTTGCTTCATATTTATATAGTAAAGAATATCCTCTGACGTGGTTAGGAAGCTGGAGGACAAGGTTTTCCAGTAGGGAGAAATATTCAAGAGACACATAGTTGATTACACACTTACAGTGTATTCCCTGAGTTTCTCAATAGAGAAGTGCTTAGATGGTCACACATCTGGCCACAATTCTATATAAGCCATTGGGTTTACTTCTCTTTCTAGTTCTCCCTTACTACCACCTCACTTTTTCTATTGACAGTTGATTGAGTAGCCTACTATTATTTTTTACTTCAGCAAGTCCCTTACTGTCTTATATTCTGTAGGATACAGTGATTTACATTTAGTGTTACAAACCACCTTTTGCTCCAAATAGTTCTATTACCTCCTTCAACTTGATTCCTTTTGTCCACCCATGTTGAAAACCTTTATTGTTCCTACCTACCTCTATACCCTTTTGGGTTCCTAGGATTTTAGAATATTATGCTGTTGGCCAGCTTGATAGTGGAGGTTAGTTTTTCCCAAATGTTGCTTATTTAGTTCAAAGGGTATTCGTTCTTGTTTATAGTCTGACTTAGAGAATATTCTATCTTACTTGTTTGTTCAGGAAAAAGATTTACTTTTTTGGAGGAGTTTTAAACCAGAATCTGGCAAGTAGTTTTATGTACTCATGCATCAAATATTAGTTATATGAGGCTGGGTTGTCAGCACTGATTGGGATAGGATAGGCTGAAGTTAGAGGTTTCTGGTAGCTATAGCATGTAATTCTTGTATTTTATGTACCTTAAACTGTAATATAAATAGATAATCAAAAAAGGTCTTTTTTTTTTGCCTGAATGATTATGGAAAACTAAGCAATAGAGAAGAGACCTTAATAATATAATAAATTATTAATTGGGAGGATGTTTCATCTTTTATTTTGACTTACTTGCTAAAGCATTACTGACTACCTATCTGGATTTCTCTAATCTGCAGCCTAACTAGTATCAAAGTACTATATTAGCTAGCTCATTATAGTTATCTAGTTTTATCGTTCAAGTATATAATAAAATATTCAGATCTCACGTTGCAAATAAGACAGGTAAGAACTATAAGAATTATAGTAAGCTTGATTACATCAATAATCTTGATATAATTTGTAGATAGCTATAATAGAATAGACTAATATTAAAACTCAATTGACCATAACTTAAGAAAGATAATACAAAGAAAAATATGACCAAATGACAAAGTATCAAATATATTACTGTACTTAAAATCAAAATACTAGGAATTAAGGAAATGTGATAGCTTACAATAATAATATAGAGTATATTAGCAAAAGGTTTATCTTATGTCCTGTACTGCCAGTATGTCTGATACACAGGAAGAGCTAAATCTAAAATACCAATCTAGATGGACGCAGCTGGAGGTGATACGGCCAGACATGCCACTTTTTAAGGTTAGATGTTTCAGACAGTACCTGGGGTGCTATCCCTAGAAACTATTCCTCTAGTTTATTGACTCTGGACTAATTTTTCTGGGCATTCGCAGACCCTTGGTTCTTGTTGTTGACATGTGCCTTTGACAGATCTACTATTTTGGAGTTCTCTCTATATCAGCTGTGGCTTGCCCTTTCCTTTCCTTCCTATAATAGCGAGTTTCATATGCACTATGTGTATATTTTGCAACTTTTTTTTTTTTTTTCCTCTGGCCATTCTCCCATCACCTCCTGTTGTCACCCTTGTTCTCCATCATGTAGCCTCCATCTTTCTATTTCACCTTTTAGATCATTATATCTACCTTTTGTATTTACTAAGGTAGATATTATCCCTACTTATTGTACTCATTTGGTCTATACTTTGTTTTTTCATCTGCTAGCCTCAGGCAACTTCGGCACCTTTGCTAATTATGTAGTATATTTCAAATCCAATTTGTATACCATGAAATATACCTGTCGTATGCTAATAGTGAGTCATGATTACAGATTTATTCTAACTCTATCTGCAATTTGTTCACCATAGATATTCTTATCTGGATATCTTCAATACTGTAACCTCAATGGGATTCTGTCCCTCACCTCACATAGAGACTTAGTATCTCAGAGATAGTTTTGAATTGACTTTATTGTTTTCTCTCACACAATCATATTTATACACCAATCAATTTATTTTCCTCATTATAGTCTGACCATATTTGATCTAAATGATAGTGAGGATCTTGAGCTGCACTAGACAGATAAGGGTCTGCTGTGCCGGGTAGCAGATGTAGTCTTTCTAAGAGTTCTACTTCATATTCTAGCTATCCTTGTGGGCTAGTAAGCACGTTGCTTAAAGAGCCTGATTGCGATTAATCTTGCTCTAGATAAATTTTAAAATTCAGGTACAATACATCGAGATTATTTGAATATCAGTTAGTTGTCATTAATAGTAGTATGCGATGTCTGGCAATTCTATCCTTTAATCGACTCATTATCCGCCACAAGATCTTAGTTTAAAAAAGTCACTCCTATATTGCACCACCCGCATAACTGATATGTCTTTAGTTCTGTCTTTGCGATAGCTAGTCGATTATTGCGCACTTGCTGATTTTCTTTATTTCAACCTTGAGAACTAGAACATGTCAAATTCCCATCATCAACATAGCTTCCAGTCTGCCAACACCGGAGACCATGACAAAATATAATGGCAGTCAAATAAAGAAATATGTATTTAATCTTTCTAATCAATCAAGCATCTATATTGCATCTCCGTTTCTTTCCAGAATCAATATAAGCATATATGACAGCTAGAATCTGTAGGGCGAAGAATATAAGAGAAATTGTCAGCAGGTAATATTAGACATATTCACTCCATGTACAGTTTGGAACAATCTCAAGGGAGAGTTACAATTATACCTCAAACAACCTAGGTAGGCAATTAAACTGGTCATCTTTGAGTAAGTACTGTACCCATCGTGTACAAGTTATAGGAAAATCTGTATCAACCTTATAGAGTTCATTTATAACCACTATTATATAACAGATATACAGAAATCTATAGACAGTATACTTTACTCTAATCCCAACAATTAGTAGCCAGTAATGATTGTATTTAGTTTTTTGAATGACAGGTAGATTATAAATCAAGGGAAACCTACCTGGTTACGTCAGCATGGCATAGCATCTGCAAAGCAGGGAAACTCCATCTCGTCCCAGCTATTATTCCAACACTGGTGCAGTATTTAGGTCAAGATAATAGGGTCCATGTTAGGCACAAACGACTCCCGAGAGGACTACATGACAACCAAGATGAGAAGGTGCATGAGTCCAAACCTCTACAGACAATCATACCCCTCCGACCCCAGCGTTAGGCCTGGCAGTTGACACAGGCATCTTGTGTAGTTGCTTGTTTACATAGAAAAATGAGTAATTGGAGTACATCTTAGAATGATGTATACGTTGTCGCTGTCAGTTCAAGTGGATGCTGTCCACAGGGAATATAAGAGTACATCTCTGGCTATATTAGGGAACTGTAACGAAGCATTTCCGGCAAGATCTCGCAGAGTTACGCCACGATGAAGTTAAGGGAGCATGGGTAGTGTAAAGGGTAGTCGATTCTAAGGGCAAGCAAAACGAACTAGGCTTAAATCTTCATAATCGGAGATTGTCTAGGAAGGCTCGTAGGTAAAGATTTTTGAGTAAAAACTTATGATATTGATAAGATCTCTTCTCCTTTACTTCATGATGGCTGTCATGATTGCCTAGAAGAGCGCTAGGCAGGAAGGACAGAAAAGCAGAGTAAGCCTTG
>QFET01012502.1:0-31097 GCA_003316355.1 Tuber calosporum
ATGACGCGAGGGGGGAGGTCCCTGACTGTGGCCTCCAAGGCTACAATCGCGGGGGGGTGCTGAAGTGGGGGGAGGAGCATGGGTCAAGATAGCGGAGGAGATCTCATCCACGTACGTAGTTAAATCGGCAAGTCGGCTAACTACCTCATTGATTCCAGTGAGGGCAGTGCAGAGGAGTGGGATAATGGTGGCTTCCCAGTCGGAAAGGTTGTGGAGCAGGGAGTTGTCAAACGCAGGGAAGCATTCCTGGGTGAGGCTTAACTGGGTAACTATAGCATCCAGGAGGTTCTGGGTTGCAATCAGGTGGTCAGGGAGGGGTCCAGGGGTGCTGGCGCGGGAGGAGTGGGCAGAGTAGGGGGCTGTGTGGTGCTGGGTATGCGAGGCTGACCTGGAGGGGCCAGGGGAGGCTGTGGCCTTCACTGTTATACAGGAAGTCGGGCTGTGTCGCTAAAGAGTGAAGCTTAAGCGAGGGGCCAGATTTTGTGTGTGGTGGCTATTGCCACACAAAAGGGCGAAGTTTTGTTCGGCTAGAGAGGGAAAGAGTTTCAAGCGGTAGGAACATAGAGGGCGCGCAGCATTGTGTCTGTGCGAAGAGGAATCTGTAAGAATATATACATTATTGCAGTCCACCATATCCGAGGTTTTCCGCAGGGTATATATAGGGGTTGGCCACAGTCCATGCAGGCAAGTTACTAGTATTGACACCAGCAGGTCCTTTGAAGGTACACTATGTCCCTAATGTCCTTCCGGAGGTAAGGGAGTCTTTCAGAAAAGGCCTCTGGAAGCCACAGTGATATAAAGCTATATCTAATTAAAACTCTATAATTCACACAACTACAGAACAGGTGCTTTACCATTACTGCGGTACATTGCAGGACTCTACGGACACTCCGTCTTGTCCAGGTTAAAGTGGTTCACAAACTATTGACTAAGGGCAACCCCCATTTGGCCAATACAGTAGTTCCACTTACTGGGGGAGCTAAGGGTTATTGAATAGATGCTGATTAGCCCAGACGACCAGGTTTAGAATAATGCTAGTATAGAAGGTATCGCCACAGGGCAACTGAGTCTTGACTAAAATAATGAGTCCTGTGTCTACTAAAGAGTAGGCCACTAACGAGTCTTCGATCAGAAAGGGTTTTGTCCCTTATGATGGAATTAGGATCGTTTGCACAAAACCAAGCTGATTTGTAAACTCACCTTAACCCTATAATCCGTAGACTCACCCAGCTAACCCTAAAAGAGCTCGGTGTTGATAAACTGTGATTCAACATTGGTGCTCATTTATGGCCAGAGTAGGGATAGGTGTCATTAGCTTTATAATTCTTCTCAAGTAAACGTAAACTGCAATCTTCTCTCATAACTAACTATCCTGTCAACAAGAACTTGAATTGAGTTAAACTGTGGTGTAATGATATCAAGTTTTATCATTTTCATTCAATTATCTACATCTTTACCTTCCGTGGATTTTGCTTATAGTATGTGGCGCAGTCTCAACTTTAGAAACAATTTTCCTACCGGATACCCCCTTTATATCAAGGAATCGTTTCCACAAAAAGGTAGGACCATTAAAGTGTTCGTAGATTTATTGGAAATCTGATTCTTTAGAGACAATAGGAGGAACTGAGAGTAAGGTATGTTAGTGTTCTGTACAGAATTGATGATCTGGGAGGAACTCTACCAGGACTTGTTCGAATTAGATGATGGAGTTGGAAGGACGAGGTTAAAGGAGGAGCATGTCATGTACAAAGGTATCACCTATAAGGGTGTATGAGTAATGTGGTAGGACTTGAATATGAGCGAGATTTATAAATTAAACCCTGGTGATACAGAGAAATATCAAGTTACCATAAAGCGTAGTCGATTCTAAAGGCAAGCCAATCGGACTAGGCTTATAATCTTTCTTTGTAGATGGCGATTGTCTAGAAAGGCCCCTAGGTATAGTTATAAATACTTTTAAGTAAAACTTATTATATTGATAATATTTCTTCTCCTGTGCTGGAGAATGGCTATAGCACAGGAAGCACTTTTATAGTTATTTCCTACGTGTGAGTCTTTGCAGACTACTACTAAATTCTATACTTTTATATACTTTTTCCCACTCTTTTGTTTCTTGGAACCTAAGTTTACAAAATGTTAGACCTTGGGAATAGTTGTCCCTCCGCACCTTATCGATATATCATAACTGTGTTATTTTCTGATTCAGGGAATCTTTTTTCACCCAGACTGTGGTTCGTTATTTTGCTGCTTAAATCTAAATAGTCCAACATGGAATATAGCAATTGTTTCTTAGAACTCCTACAGGCCAACATAGCTATTGAGCTATTTGGATACTACCGGCTTGCCCAAGGCCTTGCAGATGGCTTTTAGGGTGACTTAAAACTTAAGATCTTTCATAATCTCTATCTTATGGCTATGCCTCTACTGATCAACCTGTTCCATCAGGTCCACTGTTCCAGATAGGCTTCAATGTTAAGTTCTCCTAGGACTAGGGTAGGAAGGTCATGTATAGGTAAAAACTCAATAAGTACAACAGCCTGCCCAGTCCCTACTGGGGTATAGAAGGTATTGTATAGCCAAAACAACATATGTGAAAAATCAAAGAGGCCTTCTCTGGTCTTAAAATTCACACTACTGATGTTACGACTATCAAAAAACAAAGCTAGTACTGTATCAACACCGAGTCAATGTACAGAAAGATATACTACTACCTGTAGTTTACAGGTGGCAGTGCAGGTACAATAAAGCTCTTGAAATTATTAACGAGGGAGGGAGGGTCCTGCCAGAATGCAACATCCTCGAGAGCTACAATATGAGGAGAATTCTCAACCAAACTAAGGAAACTAATTAAAGTACGAAATACATTACAGGTACTGAGGCAAGCATGCTGTACAATAGAAATGGCAGAAACATCATGCATAGAAGTATTGGGTGTTGGTGGTGATTGATTGTGTGGGGTCGCAAGTTGTAACTCAAGCAAAGGATGTTGGCCGCTTCAGTGGGCAGAGGTGATGTGGCCAAGTTAGTTCTGGTTTTATGTCCTATAGAAATATCACCATAGGGTTTTGGTACCACAAAGACTGTGCATTGGCTGAGGGGTGCAACCAACAGACAGGCAGAGTGGTCTGCGGCTCTTACAGTGCCTGCCAGTGTAATGTGTGGTACAGGTAGGGGTGGTAGATTGAGCTGAGTGGTTGGTAATTCGGGCATTTCTTGGTCCAGGATGGGGCGAAGACATGCAAGGATATCACATTTAGTAGGGCAGGAGCTAGTCCAAGAATCTTGTTCCACAGCACAGTTGATAAAGGTGGCTGAGGAGGCTGTATAACAGGAGATAACAGACTGCAGAGGGCCATCGGACAGGCAGGATTGTTTAGTGCAGTTGTGATCGGATCTGGAGTGTGGTAAAGTACAGATAGGGAAGGTGATGGTCTTAACATTGCATAGCGGTTGGTAGTGGCTCAAGCAAAAGCAGTTACAGCACAGTGTAGTCTTGGAGGCACTATAGGGAGGCCAGGCATTGCGGCCGCGGCAGAAGACTTTGATTTAGTCGCCAAACATTAGAATGTCCAATGGCTTGACAGACCCAACTACAAGGTACCTCTTTTGGCAGACCTCTTCCCTGCATCATGTGGTAAGAAGCGCGCTGCAAATATGGGGGAGTCATTAGCATTGGAGATGAATTGCTGAATTTCAGGGAACATGTCAGCAGGAGCAAAAGGGAGAGCCTCTAAAGTAGTGTTATAGATAGGCAGATCCACCTTAGTAGGTGCAGTGCTGTAGGTCTGATATGGGTTTGTGCCTACAAGGAAGTGCTAGTTAAGCTTGTGGTACATGGCCTCAAAGATGGGAGAGTATACAGTGAATGGATTGGGTTAGTTAGCAGGAAGGTGATAGCGCAATGGCTATCCACACCGGATTAGAAGTCTGGAGGAAAAGTTGATAAGGCAAGTTTGAGGATCCCAGCTATGATGGGGGGAGGTTGGTAACCATATAGAAGGAGTTTCTCATATGGGCAGCGAAAAAGCATGGGCCAAGAAAGTGGCATTAGGCAGTGACAAGTGGAGGTAGTGCCTGGGGGGCAGTAGCAGTGCTGGTCGCAGTGACCATCACTGCTGTGACAGATTTCTTACCCATCTTGCATGTACTTGAAATAGTGGCCAAGGTAGTATAGTGTGGTGATATGTAGGTATGGTAGTAGCGACTGTGAATCCCGGAGGGAGGCCAGGTAGAACCTGTGTGACCAGTGGATAACTACCCCTTGTACTATAAGGCTTTAGTGGAGTTAGGGTAGAAAGAGGCAGGAAGTATAGTGGGGTGGAAAGAGGTTGGAATGCTGGCGGCTGTTAGGCACAAACGACTCCCAACAGGATTTCATGACTTTTCAGGGGAAACTGCATGAATCCGAACCTACACAGGCAATTACCCCCCAGCGGCCCCGGCGTTCGCCCAAGGAGTCCACACTGGCAGCTTGATCAGTTGCACGTTTACTAAGAAAACAAACATATTGGAACACATCTTGTAACCCCGTATAAGTAGCCTCCGTCACGCTCTAAGGGTATAAAGTAACGTGGTCGATCTTAAGGTCATGTGTTGAACTCGATGGTCCAGCAGGGTTATTGGTCAAAAGAGAGATTTTCTACCAAACGGGTTTGCATCTGCAAACACTCCTCCAAGATGTTAACAGTGACCCGACAGAGGGATTATTGCCCGACTCCCAAGAGGACAACTCGATCTTGAAATAGAAGGGCGAACGGAAGAAATCGGTCGGTCTGATAAAGAGTTATGAATGATATTATCCTATAATCCTATCGGACGACAGAGGTTGCCGATGCATGACGACATGAGCATTGATCACCTCATATATGGATAAGGATCTACAGATTGGTAGAATCCCAGTGGAAGATAGGACGCTATCATTCCAATGCAATGGGCTAGGTGACCGAAGACCATAGATGAGAGCTAGTTTTTCAGGGTCAAACGGGATGCGCACTAGTTAACCATAGTCGAAAGATCCTAGAAGTGGTATAGCCGTGTGATTAGGGTGGCAGGCTATAAATAGCTGTGCAGTCCCACGGTCTTAGATAGAGCATCAAGCAAAGGAGAAGAGATCTTATCAATATCAGAGGTTTTTACTCTAAAATCTTTACCTACGAGTCTTCCTAGACAATCTCTGTTTACGAAGAAAGATTTAAGCCTAGTCTGATTCGCTTGCCCTTAGACTCGACTACCCTTAACAGTATATTGATATTTCTCCTTGTTACCAAGGCTCTGTCCATGACTACTGGACACCTCCAAGTCATACCTCAGGAATCACAGAAGCTCATAGCTGATTCAACACTCCTCGACGACCTTCTGCTCACACCACATCCCCCAAAATACAGCTCCTCATTCGAAGAAATACTTGAAACTCCCTCTCAGAAATTCAATTCTATATACCTCAGAAACCCTCCTGGTTCACTGATCCCTTACAAATCCCTAACGAATCAGATTTCCCAGAAATCTACAAACACTTCTACAGTCACACCTTCATGTGGAAATTGTTCCAAGACTACGATACTGAAGAAGAAGGAACATCCAGTTCTTTCAGCTTTACCTCTCCCTCCTTCACCCCATCTCTTTGGAGACTAGGAAAACATCCAGAGTCTCAATAAAATGAGATGGCCCGACAATTGACTGTCGACACGGACAAAGCCATGTCTGACCTAGAGGTAGTCTCGTTGGTTGGAAGACACCATGCACCTGCACCCTCCAGGTCACCTTTGGCACTCCACAACCTTTCACAGCCAAGTGGAGTCAGAAAGTCAGCCCCTGGAACTCGATCAAGCACTCCCTGTCCCCCCGACGCCACAAATCCAGCTCTGGAAAGATTAGCAAAATGTATAGGCCAGGCAATAAGCTAATTCGACCGTACCCTCCAGGAATCGGTTGATAGGCAATACCTGGCCTACCATGAACTATCTGGTCAAGCTCTGGATCAGGCCAACCAACTCCAGCACCACACATAACGAATAACTCGTGTGGAACAGATCATTATCGAAGAGTTGAAACTGGGCAATTCGTGACTTGAAATTTTAGCAACTGAAACCACCACACTTCTTGATGCAACCACCAAACGGTTGGAGGCAAAGTTGCGGATGAAGGAAGACGGGGCTGCACACTATGAACCGTTAAGTACGCAACTTGATAATAACATTGGGGCAACAGGACAAGAGTCGCTGGATCGCAACCGCCAGGTAGAACTGGGTTTGGCTAGTCAAAAAGCACAACTCCTGTAAAGACAAGTGGCTGCACAAAAATAACATGAGTGGACCAGAGAGGAGTTACGAGAACAGCACCAGCGCCTTGAAAAAGAGTGGTCAGAAAGGGAGGCCGATGTGGTCAGGCAGAATGCCGAATCCGTGCAACTAAAGCGAATGTTGACTCGGATCAATGACACTTTGCTGCAACTATAAAAGTTGCGAGGAACCCACCAAGTGTATGCGAAAAAGTGGCGACATAGCCAGTGGAAAATCCGGGCTTGGAAAAACTGACCACAACCGATGGCAGAGAAGAGTTTCCGTTCATTCCCCGAAGAGACAAAGAACAGGCAGTGGATCGAGGTGAGGGAAACGGAAAAGGCGGAAAGGGACCAAGCCAATCTCCTCCGGCGAATGCACCCAACCCGGGTGATGATGACCCGGGGTCTGAAGACGGAGGTGGCCCATCAAGAAGAGGTGGTGAGCTATCACGAAGACCCTTGCCTGGCTGAAAGTGCGAATCCAAAGCAGATGGCTGGGTGGGCTGACTGGGGCTAGTGTTATCCAGGACTAACCGCTGCCAAGCGGATCCTCCATTCAAACTTGAAAATAAGGCTACTCAGGAGATGCGAGTATGGTTATTAAATTGTTAGGACTACTTTGGGAGAAACCCATGACAATGGGAAAATGATGAGGAATGCATCAAGTATGCGTTAGGAAGAATGAAAGTAACTGAGGTGGCACCTTTCTCGATAACTTATCACAAGAAAATGACTGGGAACATCGGATTCCCAAAACATCAGGGGTAAGATTTCTGGATGACTTTCTGAACCAAAGTTACAGAACGATTCTCAGTACTGCATAAGGCACAAAAAGCCTTAGCCGGGATGGAGAAGGTCCGGTATACAGGGGATATAGAGAAGTATCTCTACACCATGGAAAACTACAACATCGAGGCAGAGGTATCCGGTATCGCTTGGAGAACTATAATTCAGTGCTAACTTCCTATTGAAACCATGCGTATTCAATCACAGGAAAATCATGACTTGTATAGCAAATAGATAAAGGCAGTCCGCAGGGTTACCAAAGTGCTAGAATCGTTCAAGGAATAATAAGGGCTATTCAGCAAAAACAACTGTGGAAATAGTCACTCCCAGAAAAGCAAACGGTACGAGGAATCAAAATCTAGCAAGACCACTACAGGATATAAAAAACCAAAAACCTCTACGGCAGCTGAAAAAGCCACCTACAAATTCAAAAAACCAGCGGAAATAGGGAAAAAAGCACCCTCTGAATTATTATTATTATTATAAATCTTCAAGTTTGTAGAGCCTATGGCTATGAATCTGGAAAATTACATGAGTGTAGTGCCTCCCACTACTGGTCCTAAATTAAATCTCCTAAATTATTTTGTCTCCTTCTTAGAGGGCCTCCTGCCAGTTCCATCCTGTTCCTCTACCACACCTCCTTCCTGCCTCCATTCCAACCCTCTGGCCTTCTCTCCCCTCTCCCATTCATCTCCTCTAGTAATCCCTCCTCTTACCTCTCCTCTTCCTCCTCCCCTCTTCTTCCATTGCCAGAATACACATATCCTTCTAGAGTCCCCAAGTAGTCATGTCTGGTTGCTGCACCACACTCTCCCACAAACCTTCCCATAGTCATTAGGCCAGCCTTGGATCCAAGCACATCTGGAAGGTGGAAGTTGTGAGTTACTTGTCTAAGGAGGTGTCTGTATGATTGATATATGTTGCAGTAAAGAAGGATGTGTTATGGTGGGTGGGCTGCTGTTCTTTGTCTGTCACAGGTACAACTAGTTTGAATATTCTCATCCAATCTTGAAAGATAAGATTTAAAGTATCCATGGCCAAGTCTGAGTTGAGTGACTGTTGCAAGTTGATGTTTGGAGAGCTGGTAGAAGTGTGGTGGTGGTCTGAGTTTGGGAAGGTGGAAGTGGATAGACCTAAAGTGTCTGCCCTTTCTAGCATCTGGCAGTTGTGTCCAATAATTGTACCAGGCAGTAAGGGCAGACTGCTTAATCAAAGTTTTCAACTTGATCAGTGAGAGATAATTCTATTGTGTAGCTTGGGGATACTCAACTGCTTGTTTGGTAAGAAGATCAGCTTCATCATTACCCTGGATACCTGTAAGCCCAGGAACCCAGTATAGATGAAACTGTAAGTCCAGGTCTGAATTGAGTAAATCAATATTAATCCTGTGAATCTCCAGAGAAATCTATTAGACAGGATGGTGTGAAAGTCTTATGGAGGTGGTGATTGCTGCTTGGTTGTCTGAAAAGATCCGGATGTGCTTTAAAGATTTGCTGGTCCTGCTGGCTTCTGTGAGAGCTCTGGCAATACCAACCAATTCCCCATCATAAACCTTCCTGTCCTTCCCAAGTCCCACTCTCCATGTTCCAACGACCTTTCCTCCATGCATCTTTACCACTCCAGCTCCTACAGCTCCACCTGGAGCCCCGTCTGAGAGAAAGGTTGAGCACACAAATTGCGTTGAAGCTCATAAAGGAATCCCTAAGGATAAAAATTAAGACCGAAAGAAAGCCATTCAATGCATCTCTTGGATGTTGGCCAACCATACTTGGATGTTCTGCAGGAAAGAGGCCCAAGTATCGATTATATGGCAGAAAAGGGGGAATTTCAAACCCTAATATCGACGACCGCTGATAACAAAGGGGCTAGCAGAACCCTTGACCAGGGTGAACCAAGTCAACCACCCCAGGAATTGGGAACTAGATGACATGAATGAAACCTAAAAAGGGTTTCCAGGCACCGGCAGCGACGGCGACCGGGTACTCAGTTATGGACCCCTTAACGAAACCGAAATCAACAAGGGGGCTCGAACTCTGCAAGGTCCTACTAGCAGGTATTCCGCGCTTCTCCGTGGGAAACTCAAAACCAAAGCGAGAGTCACAAAAAGCAATCCATACCTACAGGAGTATCGTAGACCTAAACAATCACAGGCGAGCAAGAAGTGATGAACTTGGACGGCGGCTTGTGGTTGTCTGGGACTAACTCTGGGAGCATGAAACTCAAAAGGAAAAAAGCGGAGCGCCACATTTGATGTATATCGGACCTCTCTACAGAAGACGGTCTTCTAAACCCTCATCCTGACAAAGCCCTAAATCCTGCCAAGAGATCTAAGGAAGAGTGGACAGACCAGCGCTGACTAGGGACTTCTTAAGAATGACAAGGGGAAATCAGTCTAGCTGGATAATCAGAAGCCATCCAGGAACCAAATATATAACAGGTCGGTAGAACAACGGAATAGTTGGAGAAACGGAACTGGATTCCTGACATCAAGAAAAATGAAGTGGAAGAGAATGAGGAACTACAGCTACCTAGTCCACACGCTAAATAGAGCGGGGTAAATTCCTCCCGTACTTCGACCCCGGCTTTGTGGAGAGGATAGGCACGATAGACTTAAGAGGTAAATAAGGCGATGTGCGAACAATCCCCTGAATACAACCTAATGATACGAGTTCTGCTCCAGTTAGGCAGGGCAAAAGGCAGGTGTATGGGAAGCTGTAAGGACCGCTAGTAGTGGGCTGCCCAGCACAACAAAGAGAGAGATTTTAGTTTGTCTGTAGAGGCTTAAATAGCCGAAACCGTGCAGGCATAGTAACAAACACCCGAAGTTACCACAACAACGAAAATGTCATACAAAAGACCTGCACAGACTCGTAGAGGCCTTAATAAAAGAAATAAAGCAGAGGCACCTGCCTTGCCTTATTATTCATGCCCTGAAGGCAGGGCAAGCATTGAAGCGAATGGAGAACGGATCCCGATTCGTGTTCTATTAGACTAAGGGTCTAATATTTTGCAATTAAACAAGAGCTGGTTAATAAACATCACCTACTATACTACACACGCACAAATAGCTAGTAGATTTACACCTTTGAAGGAACTATGGCAGCCTATGGGGGAAAACATTTCACACATCCTATTCTCTTAGAGATCCGGAACAACGAACACTGATCTCACATTTCTTCGCAATTGCCAATGCTGGTAAATATAACCATATCATCCCAGTTGGATGGTGGCATACAGAACATCCCGTAAGGCCCATCAAGGATACACAAAAATAGATATTCAAAGACGAGAAATGTTAAAGTCATGTTAATGATGAAGGCATATACCCGATATTTGAATGGGACAAGACTGGGGCATACGACCCAGAAGCACGATTTATTGGAAGAATCAATATAGCACACACTCCAGAGTCAAAGAAGATGCTGCAAATACCTCAGGAATACCATGAATTCAGGAGGGGTTTTGCACCAGAAACGGCAGGGAAACTAGCTACAAGAAGAACTTTTGACTGTGCCATTGGCTTGATACCTGGCGCGGTACCGCCATGGGTCCCGATATATCCTATGTCAGCCCACCAGCTGGATTTGCTTCCCAAATACCTGCAGAAAATGCAGGATCGGGGAAAATGTTGGAGAGCAAATCTACTGTTAGGGCTCTAATTTAATTTATCCCTTAACCTTACGGTCCAATGAGGCTATGTGTGGACTACTTACAGTTTTATAAGCTAATGGTGGCTAACAAACATTCTCTACACCTAATGAGCGAGCTCCGCGACCTGGTGTCTATGGCCTAAAAATTCACCAAGCTCGACTTAAAAGATAGCTATCACCTCCTAAGAATAAAGGAAGGAGATGAGTGGAAAACTGCATTACGGACCCGCTACGGCCACTTTGAATATAAAGTAATGCTATTCTTGCTGGTAAACACGTCTGCCACATTCAAGGCCATGATGAACAAGATTCTGCGTGAATTTTTAGATCATGGAGTGGTGGTATACCTGGACGATATCCTAATTTAATCCAAGACAGAAAAAGAACACGTCGACTTGGTCAAAAAGGACCTCTCTCAATTGGAAGAATATGATCTAGCGGTATCGACTACAAAGTCAGATTTTCACGTCACAACAGTGGAGTTTTTGGGTTATATTGTGGCAATTGATGGAGTAACCATGAGTGAAAGAAAGGTCGAGAGCATAAAAAATTAGAAGGCACTTAGGTCGGTCAAGGAGGTTCAAATTTTCATTGGCTTTCCCAATTTTTACCAATATTTCATTAAGGATTTCTCCAAAATCTGCTAACCAATAACCGAAACGTGGAAGGGTGCCCCCAGAAAATTCAGCTGGGGGCAGGAACTAGACGGGGCATTCAAAGAACTTAAGAAAAGATTCATCTCCGCCCCTATACTCTGTCATTTCTACCCTTTCAAGAAACAATTGCGGAAACAGATTCTAGCAATTTTACTCTAGGCTGCATCCTCTCACAGTTTAAAGACATAAAATTACATCAGGTGGCATTGTACTCAAGGAAGCTGATCCCAGCGGAGCGAAATTATGAGATCCATGATAAGGAACTGTTGGCGATTCTGGGGGCCTTTAAAGAGTGGAAACAGTACCTGGTCGGAACGGAAAAACCAGTGACTGTCTACACTGATCATCACAATCTACAGAACTTTCTTACAACTATGGTATGCAACTCATGGAAGATACAATGGGCTCAGCAACTAGCAAACTACAATTTCAAGATTGTCTACCGGCCCAGGAAACGAGGCGGAAAGCTGGATGCACTAATCCCACGGCCGGATTACCGTCCAGAGGCGTGACCTGCGCATAGCGAATAGTCAATACTCAAACCAACTCACTTCCAAATCACCCTGGTGCAGTTAAATCAGCCAGTAAGGAAGGAAGAAATAATTGGCACAGAGTCTCCTGATTCCTGGCGGATAAAATTGAGAACTCCAAAAGCACGAATGCCTATGGAAGGGTCCCGCCTAGCAGCCAGACACGATCTGTACGCACTAGAGGACTTTATAATTAGGGCCTGGGGACAAAGGTTGGAGGAAACTGAGATTTCCGTAGTATTGCCATAGTGAACATACCCAAGATTGGCACCACCCCGTGGAATGGCCACCAAATTTGGGATCAGCATTGGCGGAGGGGTAATCGATGCTGGTTACAAAGGAGAAGTCAAGGTCATCATAATAAAACATGGAAATAAAGATTGCGAAGTTCGCAATGGGGCCTGAATGGCAAAAATGATCCTGGAGAACATACACATAGCTGAGGCGATAGAAGTTGAAGGACTAGCAGAAACTCCTAGGGGGATAGGCGGTTTTGGAAGTGCGGATGTATGACCCAGACGATAAGGGGCTACAAACACCCAGGTACTGGTCAGATACTTGCAAACGGACCATGCCGAAAATGAGTTTCTTCACGAAATAGACCATCAAGCAAGACAAGACAAAGGGACACTCCTAATGTCTAATGCTATAATGTCCAAAGTTGATATTAGGAAATATGACCTGATATTATTGAAAACCAAAAAAAGAAGCAGGCCAGAACGATCAAGACTGGCAGTAATGCAAGCAGGAATTGGAAATGTTAACCAATGAGGGCAAACCATTACAAACTCATTGGGCAGTAACTGAAGGACTGATATACTATAAGAATCGCGTATACATTCCAGAAAACGAGCAGCTGCGGTCAACTATAGCCAAAGGTTGCCAAGCCTCTAAGGTAGCTGGATACTTTGGACAGGAAAAGACTGTGGAAATTGTTACCAGAGACCTTTACTGGAGAGTGCAGACAGCGTGGATAAATGACTATGTACGGTCATGCGATGAATGTTAACATGATAAATCCACACGACTTGCGAGGTTCGGTCTGCTGCATTGTCTAGAATGTCCGTTCACAGCCTGGTCATCTATATCGACTGACTTCATCACATAACTACAAGCATCACAAGGAAGAACCCAAATTATGGTAGTCGTGGATCGTTTACAAAGATGGCTCACTTTATAGCTCTAGAAAGTGATGCAACTGCAAAAGAGGTTGCAAACACATTCTTTTGGGAAGTCTGGAAGCTACAAGGTCTTCCAGCAGAAATTATATACAACCTGGATCCAAAGTTCTTAGAGGAATTCTGGGAATCCCAATGCAAAACCTTATGGATGTAACGGAAGATGTCAACTGCGTACCACGGGCAAACCGATGGAGAAACGCAGAGGACCAACCAAGTGCTGGAAGGAGATCTCAGAAACTTTGTCAATTATGATCAAACGGACTGGTACCAGTTGTTACCACTAGACGAGCATGCCTACAACAATTCGGTAATGAACATGCATGGCATGTCACCCTTCTACGCAAACTATGGACCATCCACATACACAATGGATGAAGGAACATGAAGCCCAACATCCAGGTGCCCAGCTATACATACACTGGATGCAAACTATACACAAACAGGCCAAAGAAGCGTTGATACAAATGCGGGAGAATATGAGCAAATATTACAACCGCAAGGCTAAGCAGCAACCAGACATCAAGGTCAGGGAGCTGGTCATGTTAAAGGCAAAAAATATAAGCACCAAATGACCCTCGAAGAAGCTCTGCCCAAAGCTGTATGGCCCGTTTAAGGTATAGGAAAAAAGAGGAGAATGTGCCTACAAACTAGAATTATCACCAAGATGGAAGATCCATCTCATAGTTCATGTATAATTTTTGGAACCCTAGCGGACATCCAATCGACCAGCAAGGGAACAACCTCCCCGGGAGCCAGAAGAAATCAATTCAGATTTTAAATGGGAAAAGGAAAGAATCGTGAAGAGTGATATAATCTCTTATACCCACCGGGTGGAAGGTCGGAACTGAACGATTCAAGAGTTACGGTACTCTGCGAAGTGGACTAGTTGTTCCTTAGATGAAAATATTTGTGAACCCTCTAACCACTTAGAGTATGCACTGGAATTTGTGGAGGCATTTAATAGGCAGAATCGGGATATGCCAAAGCGGGCAGATGTTGTATGAAATGGAAAAGGTTTTCCTAGCGTGGCGAAGCAAACGCTGCAGGTTTTTTACCCTACTAAGACGAGTTCAAGAGGGGACTAGTTAAATTCCAGAATGGTTTAAAGTTTGGAGTTTTATTTTTAATTTTATTTTTTATTATTATTTTTATTGTTATTACAATGGGTTGCCTAAAGAGAGGGTAAATTTCGAAACGCGATCCTGGACAAACCGCACCGAGAAGGGAGCTCGTATTAGGCACAAACGACTTCCAAGAGGATTACAAGACTTTGCAGTAGAAACTGCATGAATCCGAACCTCCACCGGAAATTGCCCCCCTGCGGCCCCGGCGTTCGCCCTGGGAGTTCACACTGGCACCTTTTGCAGTTGCTCGTTTACTAAGAAAAACGCGAAATTGGAATACATCTTGTAACCCTCTATTAGTCGCCGCTGTCACGGTCTAAGCCTATAAAGTCACGTGGTCCATCTTGATGTCATGTGTTGAACTCCACGGTCCAGCAGGGTTATTGGTCGAAAGAGAGATTTTCTACCAATCGGGTTTGTATCTGCAAAGACTCATGCAAGACGATAACAGCGACCCGACAGAAGGATTATTGTACAACTTCCAAGCGGACAACTCTGTCTTCAATTAACAGGTCGAACGCAAGAAATCAGTCAGTCGGATAAAGAGTCATAAGCGATATTATCCTATGAGCCTTTCGGACGTCTGAGGTCGTCGATGCATGGCGACATGAGCACTGATCACCTCACTTATGAATAAGGGTCTACAGATCGGCAGAATCCCATTGGAAGATACGACGCTATCATTCCACTGCACTGGGCCAGCTGTCCGAAGACCATAGATGAGATACTAGGTTCTCAGGGTTAAATGGGATGAGCACTAGTTGACCATAGTAGAAAGATGTTAGAAGTTGTAAAGCCGTGGGATTAGGATCGCAGGGTATAAATACCTGAGCAGTCCCACGGTCTTAGATAGTGCATCAAGTAACGGAGAAGAGATCTTATCAATATCATAAGTTTTTACTCAAAAATCTTTACCTACGAGCCTTCCTAGACAATCTACGTTTACGAAGAAAGATTTAAGCCTTGGCTGATTCGCTTGTCCTTAGAATTGACCACCCTTAACCGGGGTGTAGGTCTCAGAATTGCTATACCTTTGACCATTGACATGAGTGTGGAGGTCAGGGGCGTCTACTGGTATTAGTATTTGCTTGGGGACCATAGTCGTGTCCCTATTGGTGGGGTTCCTGGTCAAGGTAGTTATGTCATGGCTAGCAAATGTTGAAATTTCCTATGTTACGTTTCATTTACATTTAATGATAGATATTATATTTTCACTTACTTTGTTGTGTTTCGGTTAAACCTGTACACTGCGGACATTACTACAGCTAGAGTTATATTTACGGTATTTTCATTAATGTTATATTGAATATGAAGGGGAGATATATGCGTTGTTTTCTTATTGGGTAACGGGATAATCGGGAAGTTTCTTTATCTTTTATGCACGTTTATTACATACTGGATTCATAATTCTTTCCTAATATTTCCCGCACACCATCTTAGATTTACGCATATTATTTGGGATTTCCTAGGCAGGATTTCAGGGTCAAACATGTTCGCACTTATGTTTCTCTACCGAGAAACATATTCTTACTTATGTTTTTCTCGCTTATATTTCTTTTACTATGAGTTGGCGCACTCCTGTATAAATAGGGGCTACCGCCCATACACCTCGCTTAGAAGAATCAAGCAACTGAACCTCTACCAATCAGACTTCATACCAAACCACTCCTCACCGAACGTGCCCGCGATATCCTCTTAATATCGCGTAGTTTATTCCACATAGCTATAAAGATCGCGCCTCTTAAGTTACAATTACGAACAGCAAAAACTGGTACAAGAGTGGGGGCCCTGGTAGTGGAAGCTAAGGCACAAACTTGGGAGGCAATATTTTGGAGCCAAGCTTCTAGCTCTACTATCTTACCGACGCGGATTGTGGAGGATGTGGAGGTTGATTGTACAAGGTGCTGCAGGATGGATACAGTGGTAGCCCGTATTGATTTGTGTTGTTGCTAGTTAGGACATCGACTTGGGCTGATAGAGTGTTTATTGTTCAACCTAGGCTTTGTACCATAGTGACCATCTGACACAGGATTTGAGTGACTACAATGTCACCAGGGGACAACTGATTGACCTGTAGTTTAGAGAGGGAGGGGAGGAGGCATGGTCGAGGTGAGTAAAGGGTGCAGCCTCTGAATGAAGCTACCTGTGGCTGTGTGCTTCATCCATACCATCAGTGAAGTAAATAATAGGTTTTTCAGAGCAGCAGTGTGGGTTGTGGCTGCGCCCGTGATGATTGAACACTGGGTGGCAGGGTCCTGCTAACCCTGGGGGAGGCTCACGGGATTAGGAAGAGCAAGAGTAGCGATCAGCGTCCTTTGTTTCCATGCGAAACAACTTTTATAAAGATATGCAGTAAGTCACTTAGTGAGGCACCCAGCCCTTAAGCAGAAGAGATAGAGTCAATATAACCAGGAGGGCAAAGTAAGATTGCCTCTCTCTTGTAGTGGGAACTTTGAAGCCTGGCTTGAGGTTCTTGTCCCTTGTCTTTTCCTTTTTTATTTTTTTTTACTTTTTTTTTATTTATTTAGGATATACTCATGGTTAGGTACAAAACTGTAAGTGCAGCTTGCACTATGGCATACAAAAAACCTTAATCCTATACACAAATACGAGCAAAAAATATAAAATTTTAATCAAAGCTTCAAAACTTTCTACAAACACGGGAAAACATATCCCCATCCCTAACTAGTGAGTAATAGCCAAGTAAAGCTCACTTGAACTACTAACAAAGGAAACACCTGTTAATGCATATCACTAAAGCAAGCACTAATAATAAAGTAAAGTAAATGAAAATCCTTCTCTTAATGTAGCTATATATACACACTCAATCAAAATTGAAATCTATAACATAGAACCCTGATGCTGTGAACCAGCAGGGGAGCTTGGATACCCAGTCAGCAAATGGTGGCTGGGAGTTTGATTATACAGTAGGTGGGGCGTGAGATAGGGAGCTTGTGTCCTCAGGCGAGGGTGAGTGCATCGGCATGCTTAGCATTGCTGGCTGAAACCCTCTTTGGTAGGAAGCAATGTCCTTTGCTAGCCCTTGGATGAGCATACTGGACGATAAGAGATGGGTTTCAGGGCCTAAATCAGGAATCCCGGGCAGGTAGGAAGCCTGTTGTAGGTACCTGGCCTCCCAGTCTAGGATAGAGGGGGTGGAGGGGTCCTCCTCTTTAACGCAGATTCGGCAAAGTGTGATGGTGTCCGCTTTGCCTCAACTCATGTAGTCTGCAAGTAGATTTGCCTTGTGGGTATTTGGTGGATCCTGCCTATGGTAAATCGTAGTAGATCCATCAAGACATAAGCTGTAGTGGACGCTAGGTGCTTGTAATCTGCAGGTGGTGGCCTGGAGTGTATCAAGCCAGGGAGGAGTTGGCAGTGGATAACAGTCTTGCTTGAATTGTAGGCTACTAAGGGCTGCGGATATGGGTCACGGTGGGTTAGGTGGCGGGTGCCGGAGGTAGGCTGTTCGGTGGGGGTGTATTGTCTTGTATAGTAAGGTATCGGGCATCCTGGGTTTGTATGTTAAACCAGGGTCTATCTGAACTGCCCTAATCGTCTTTAACGCAGTGTACTTGAGTACCTGAAGGCAGATGATGGTGACATTCAGAGGTCCAGAAGGAGTCCCAGGGCGGTATATTAAGGGGGGGAGTCTGGCTGCTACTGGGTTGCTCCTAGTGGCAGAGTATACCAGCTTAATGGTGGTAGGTTTGATGCTTTGTTTAAGAGATGAAGTGAGAGGAGGAAGGGCAGGCTCGCAGTAGAGGTAGAAAATTTGCATGAAGGACAAGTAATTAGTCATTCAGTGGAGGACACAGTGACAGAAGCAGGCTATCTTCTCCAGAATCGAAGAGTTAGAGGTGAACCAATCAGCCCTTTATGTTAGGACAAGAAGTACAAGGCCTGGGGCAATTTTTCTATTAAATAAGGGGGAAACCATTTCCTAGTGCTACTTAGCAGATGGATCTCTACCAAGGAGCCTTCATCAAGAATCTAGTGATTACCAAAATCAAGGTAGGTGTTCAATCAGGGTGGTAACATGTATCCAGACTACTCGACATTACTTAAAGAGTCAAACAGAATGTCATTAATAATAACAGGGAGCGTGGACATTATTGAACAATCCTTGAGTGTGTGCCAGTATATGAGTTCCCTCTTTGGGACAGAGAAGGACCACCGGAAACCCCTTGCCGGCCAACGGATCTTCGTATTCTGACGAAGAGGTTTTGCAGTCATTGTATGTTTGACCTATACGTAGATGAGGCTATGGGTATAGTAAAGTCATCATAACAGGAGATAACAAGGCATTATGGGAAAGCGGGATGTAGGTTGGCAATAAAGATAACAACAAGTAAGCGAGATGTCCGTGATCCTGATGGGGTCCCCTTGGCCACAGTGGCATAGATTCATGTACCTGCCTAAAAGATCACAATAAATTAATACTACTGGGAAACGGGATTTTCCCTAGGAAATCATGTAGGATAGCATGCACCAGTTGCTTAGCAAGGTGCACAGACGGTTGACATTGACAATATCAAACCCTCCTTTAATATCCAGAAAAACTGTCAAGACTTGTAGTTTGCCTGCCGAGAGAAGGTATACCTTATAGGTAAGGATCAAGATGGCAGCGCAGCAGCCAAGGCCTCTGGGAGAGCCATAATAGTATGAGAGGATGAGGTTAGAAAGGCACAGATCCTTTGTATTAGTTTTGAAAGAGTTTCCTCAACGACGATAATATGGAACAAGGATGGAGATTTGTAGTCTGGTTTGCCTGGTTTTTCTCAACACAACCCCCTTCGATTTCTTCAAACTGTGGGGTGGAATCCATGGCTCATCTGGGCGGTAAATATGCAGGAGAGGAGGTTTATATTAATCTAATGTATCCTTTTCCACATCCCATATGGCATGCCATCTGGGCCAGAGGGAGAAGTGATTGATAACTTGCATAGTGCTGTGGTAACCTCAGCACCTGAGATAGGTGGGGGTTCTTGTAAGCAGGTAGGAGTGATGGAGGAGGGGGTGAACCTCTTGAGGATAAGAATTGATCCAAGACAGCATTATTAATTTGTTGTAGGGAGGAGGCTGCATGCAGGTCAGGAAAGCGGTCTGCGGAATATTCAGCAGCAACCTTCCTCACAGTCCATACAGATTTTAGGTTGATGTTAGGTAAGAAGGTGGACCACTATTGGTGTTTTGCTGACTGGATGGCCTTGAACTAGGTGTTGTGATAGGTGCGAGCTTATGAGTGCAGTGTATAACCTTGCCTCATTGAGTATGCCAAATGATGAAAGATTATGCGGAACTCAGCGAGTTCAGGAGTCCACGTAGGCTATCAATGTGAAGACAGTATCTTATTTGGAGTGTTGGACAAGACTAGAGTAGTTATTGTAAGGAGGGATATTTCGAACCAGCAGCATAGAGAGGTGGCCCCTGGAAAGGAGGGAGGATCTGTGAGGTTAAGGTCCCAGAGGAGAGGGACGATCCTGTCCTATATTACAGCCTCCCTGGGACTGCCCCATGGGTCAGGGTGCAGCCTAAGGGCAGATAAAGACTTTGAGACTGCAAGCTGATCAGAGCCAGTTAGAGGTAGTTTTGTTAAACTATCTGGATATGTATTAAAGGAGTGATTCGGAGGTGAAGGATTAGTCAAGGGGAGCGGGACGGTAGAGGTGGTTGAAAGGGAATCTTGTGTACGCCCCATGGGTGTTCAGGAGGGAATAATTGTAATAGAGGGTCTAAGATTCTTATTCTTTAACAAGTAATTATATGCTTTAAAAAAAAAAGAAAAAAAAAAGTTGCCTATTGTTAGAACTCTTCACGCAACTATCTAAGTTCTTTCCTAAACAATTACTTTACCTCTTTACACCTGTCCCACTATAGATGTTGTGCGATAGGAGCCAAAAGGGTTCATCTATCAATTCAAGGTATTCATAGGTATAACAACAATAATCGACCTTCTACATGTACGATTAGGTGTGGTGCTATTCTTCAAGTAGTGGCTGAGATTAGCACCATCCCACATACAAGCTCTAGTTCTTTATAAGGATATCCTGGACTACACAGTCATTATTAGGATATCTCCAGAGAAGTAGTTGCTTGTTCTACCTCAGCTAATCTCCTAGGATCGTAAAAGTTGTATTTTGGATGATAAATTCCTCCTAGAAATCTTAGATAACCAGCAAAAGTTTCACCCTAATTCCCAGTCCATCTTCTCTAAGAGAGTTAAAAATCTATTTAGAGGCTTCAAGATATTTTCAGTATTTTTTTGAGCCTTTTTTAAAATTTATTTGAATTAGTTGTGGAATAACAAGACTGTGGGATTTTTATTGTTTGTTATGTAAAACCTTTTGCATGGTGTGTCTCGGTCAAAGATGGTATCCGAAAGGTTTGCCCAAGAATGTATGGTATTGGAAAGGTTTACCCGGCTATGACACCACGGAGATAGTGGACAACTCGAGTTCATACGGTACAGTAGTTCCAAGAATAATAATCCATGCTGCTCGCTACCATAGTCGATGTTCCCTCGGGGGAATATTGATTTTCTGTGCTGGTTTATGTATATACACTTTATCACATACGGTCTAGGAGATTTCATATACTCGAGTACTCTATTCAACCCACCGAGGCTAAATACTCATTCACTCAAGCGGCTTCTATGGTTCAAATATCCATCGTACACCTCGCCCCCACCCTTGCGGTCACCCCGTTTCAATGTGCCGTACGAGTACAACACTTATCGTCATCTTGAGAGACATATGACCACCAAGGGAAAGATAGGTGCACGGCAGCAAGACTGGGAGCCCTGTACCTGGAAAAACATAACGATAGGATACACTATGGGCAGCTTCCCCCGAAAAACAAAGTAACCACCTCGGCACTAGCAAAATCGATAATTATGATAATATCTCGCGCGGGAACCCAGGAGCCTCTCCGTCCAGGATGCACATTTCAGGAGCGCTGGGCGGGGGGCTGAAGCGCACAGGTTTTGCGATCAACCAAATGCCTTCAGTGACTTACTTGCCGATGCTAATGTTAAAAGTACATCCTTGGAAGAGAAAAGATGGAATCAGTTGGTGAAGCCGGCCCGTTGAACCAGGATAATAAATTATGTTTAAATACAGTCAGAACATCCCACCTTACCAAAGGAAAGAAAAGAAAAAGACCAGCAGAAAAAAGGCTTCCATTCCAACACCGCGAAAAAGCAACCAAACTCCAATAGCCTACTCATAACAATAAAAACTCAAAAAACAGAAAGAAAACGGGAACAGGAGAAAGCAGAAAAAATAAACGCCCAGAACTTCCTGCTACGAGATATATTTTGGTATACCATCGTGGGGCTTGCCCACTGCTCTGTCTCAAGGTCGCGCTTCATGTCCTCCCCCGCTTATCTCAGGGGGTCATGAGGATGCTTCTCACCGAATTCCCGGCCTCCCGAGAGAACGCACGAGAAGCACAGCACCCAGGCACAGAATCCAAGGGCCTGACGGGCTCCACTGAGGATCTTCTTTGGTAGGGATTTTTTTGGCTTCGTAACTTGTACACGTGGCCAGCTTCGCGTGGGAGTGGTGAAGGCTCGAGGACGGGGACTCGCTCGCTGACATGGACTGGTTTGAGGGTAGGCTGAGGTACGAGTAGTAGCTTTAGGCTTTGTGGGTTCTGGGGTGGAGCATCGGTGTGGTGGCGAGGAGGAGAAGGAGGAGGAAGAGGTTGTGGAGAGAGTGCTTGTGGAAGTTTTGTGGATGGACATTTTGGAATGAGTTGACGGGTACCCAAATGGTAGGTAGGCAGAATAATGGGGTGGGGGGTGAATTGATGGCAAGGGTTGGTCTGTTGTGTCGGTTTTGACAGTGCTACCTGGGTCATGGAATGTTCTCGGGAAATAGAATGCTCGTCGTGGCACCCCAAAGGAGCAGCCGAGATGAGGGTAAAATATAGGCAAAATGGAATGGGTACTATAGAGGGGGAGGTTGTGGAAAGCTGGAAGGCCTAAATATATTCCCTGGACGCATCTCCCTACCGGCTTTCCTTCCCACTCCTCCTCCTGTACTTGTACAGTAAGTAGTGACACCAGGGCCAGCCTCAAGGCTTCCATTTGGTCAGAGCAAGAACACATTGTCCGGAAAAAAGAAAACCGAGGGTTGAAAGTGCAGTGAAGCGGAGTGTGGGATGATGCACATTGGGAACGTGACACATACCCTGATGAGGTATGCTCAGGACTAATAGAGGGATCCAGCAGGCAGACGGGACCCTTGAAAGATATGCCAAGTGTACACTACTAGGGCATGGTGTATAGGTAAGAAAAGTATGAGTTCCAGCAGCTGAGACCAAAGCCAAGGAAAAGTAGGACCAAGGTAGTTAGTTTGTAGACTTACTAAATAGAGAAATTGAGAACGTTAGAAAAATCACTTACAGGGAAAAGTTCTTTCCATCAGACATCTTCTAAAACAATTATGGGGCAATACAATGTCTGCAGAACCAAGGATAAACAAATCCTCTTCCCAAAATTCTAAACGGCAAGAGAATGAGACGGGGCCTCCGGCACCAAGCGAACTAGTTGGATGGAATCGAGAGCCAATTCAGCAATTCTCTGATTTAGAAGAAAAGAATCACTATTATCAATTTCATCGTGAATGGGTTGCTAGAACCTACGGTGTTCAAGCAACAAGCCTTCCACCACAACACTTTTTCCCAGATCCTATCTATCCATCCTATCTTCGCAATGCTGGAATGGCTATTCTTGATATGTACATATATATTAATAATAATACTTAATAGCAGTTTACCCTCCTATTTCACTATCGCTCATAGTCAGCGGAAGCAAGTGTGACACCGAAGCAAGTGTAATACAACACTTTTTTAGTCAACTTTTTTGTGTGATAGTTCATGATATACCCAGATAGAATTTCGCAAGATCCAAATTGAACATAATATTGAGTCATGCATATTTCTGTTAATAAATCTACCATATTTATTCTTGTATTTTGAATATGTATTCAGTTCAAGTTACTATCATACTATTACTATTAAATTCTCTTTTGGTAGACAGTATCCTCTACATTCCACCTCTATTTCACAATTTACTTGTTGCCATTCCTACTCTAAAGGTTTTTTTCTCTCACAGTTGTTGAATTATCTTTCACTTTCTAATATCTAGAAGGTTTTCCAAATATGGATAATATTCAGGCATCAGATATCCTAGAGTAGATAGTGCTCAACGTTCCCAAGAACTGGCAATCAACGATAGACTGATCCAAGCTTTGGTATGGCTAGAGGAAAAGCCAGAAGAGAAGGCAAGTGTAGCGGCACAGCTGTTTAATGTAAAGGCAACAGCAATACAGATGCGTCAAAAATGAAATCGGAAGCAGCAGCAAAATCTACGTGGAAGCTTCAACCAATATGGTGGGTATAATATCATATTGACACCTGCACAAGAGAAAGCAGTTTTTAAGTTTGGTTATCAGCAATGGGAGATAGGACTCGCAGCAACAGCATACATCATTTTCGCAGCGATTTGCGCTCTACGTCAGCAGGAAAAAGTTAATACACCCTCTTGCGATTGGTTCCAAAGCTGGTTGAAGCGAAATCCAAGCATGTATACGATAAAGAGCAAGCCAATAGTACAGGTTGAATTACGACGCATATGGAGGCAGACTTGCATACCTTTTTTCAGATGTATCAAGAGACCTTGGAAAAGTATAGAATTCGACGTGCAAAATATATTTATAATATGCTTGAATCTGGAATACGAATTGGGAGTCCAGCAGGAGAGATTGTGATTATTCCTGCCAAGGTTAAGGAGATATACACCTCAAGTCCAGAGAATCGCCAATCGCTTACGATTATGGAGACAATTTGTGCTGATGGGAGTCGACCACCACCTCCAGTCATTACTTGTCTGTGTGAAAAGATTATGGAGAATTGGGTGCATGATAGCCTCACTGGTGCTGAGTTAATTGCTGTATCCCCTACAGGCTATAGAAATGAGAAGATAGCACTTGCCTGGCTGATCATTTTATCAAGCATGTCGATGCCAGTCCTGACCAGTATTGGCGAGTTCTCCTTCTTGATTGTCACTCTACGCATCGCCAAAATGACTTTATTTTAAAGTGTCAAGAGAATCATGTCCTCCCTTTTGAATTTCCATCCTATCTCACACATGTTCTTCAACCGCTTGATGTTGGAGTATTTCGTCCTTGGAAACACTACTATAAGAAGGCTATATCAAATGCATTACATGTACTAGATGTTGAATATACTATTACCTTCTTCTTCCGGGATCTAGAGACTATTCTTAGTCAAACCTTTCAGGCCATTACGATCAAGAATGCATTCAAAGATTCCAGTATGTTTCCAATTTTGTATGCCCGAGCATTGAAGAAAATGTGATATTACAATCCAAAAAGCAGTAGTCATAAGGGAAACCAGGGAGAGATATTCGAGCCTTCAGTGATGGAGGACAAAGATCTGGATCTGTCTGTGCCCTCAATATATCTTTAAGTCAACAGGGCATTAATGAATTGGTTGACCAAGCAGCTGTATTCAGTCCAAAAACCAAGTAGAGATTTGAGCAATGGGCTGAAGGAACTGAAGTGCTTCTTACTAAGGCACAGCTAGAACAGGAAATATATCAAACCATTCAGCAGATTATTCAGAAGCAGGCGGTTCTGAAAAGTACATCTCAAAGAGTTATTCAAAAAGGCAGAGTAATAACTGTAGAGGCGGCGCGTCAAAGCAAAAGGGGAAAGGACGAACGGGAGAAGGCAGCTGCTATCAAAAGGGCTAAGAAGAATATACAAATTGCTGTAAATAAGGCTAAGGCTGCTTTGAACTGTCGTGGAATTATAACACGTAAGATGGAGAAAGAACTTAATGAACAAGTTCAAAACTTTGTAACTCAAGGTATACCAATTCTCCAGAGTTGTTGGTCTCAATTCCCGATGCCGAAAAAAATCCTACATCTGAGGAACTTGAATCGCTCCTACCTCCTCCTGATTTGTTGCAAGCTCTGTTTCTCCATGAATAGCCATCTGTTGGTTATGATATTCTAATGGTAAGTAGAACCTAATCATCAAAAATGAATATTTTAAATATAAACAGGAAGGTTAATACTAATACCCAATAGGAGGAAAATAATTACCTAGCAGAAGAAGATTTGGTGGGTCATTGCAGCAGTCAGGTTGTCAATAATGAATCAGATAGTGATTCTGATTCATCAACAGTTTCACTAGATTCTATTATTGAAAATAGAGATTTTATTTGTATTAATTAAAATTTTGAAATTTTATACCAGTTGTATGTAGTTATAAAATATCACACAAATAAAATAAATAAAAGCTGGTGTCACACTTGCTTCGGTGTCACACTTGCTTCGGGCAACTATGAGCGATAGTGAAATAGGAAAGTAACTAGATATTATTTTGTTTTTACATTTCAAAAATAAAAATAACAAAAAAAAAAAAAAAGAGGAAAAAAAGGTAAAAAATTTAGTAGCACAAAAATATACTCAGAACATATTATTTTTTTCTTTTTTTTTATTTTTTTTTTTATTTAATTCAGTTTTTATTCATGTTCAAGGTACAGAATCTACATGCAGCGCTAGCTATGGCAGTAAACAAACCTCCTCCCCTGCCCTGATCCCGGAAAGCTATGGAAAAACCGTAAGGGAAGCCTGACCCAACCAGTGTAAAAAACCATCCTAACAAGCCGCCACCCAGTAATCACAACCAGAAAGCCAACAAAACCAATATAAAAACAACTCCAAGCCCCAACAGTGAACCAACCAAATGCAACAAAAGAGAACACAAAACAAGAAAACCCCAACACCTAAGACCGAAGTCAAACCAAAGGCCTAGGTACCAGACACACGTAGTTCCAGCTCCCATAATAAGCCGGCAAGGGCACAAAGTAGGAAGACATTCCTGTGGGTATATAGCCCGGCACCGAGGGTGGAAAGGGGCCCCCTCAGAAGAGGAACCTAAAGAGGCGAGGCCAGCTTGTGGGAGGGCCCCGTGCTGAGTCCAAAGGACGGAGTGTCAGCCTGGGGGTGGTAGTAAGATACCAGCTTAGGGGGGGCAGTAAGGTGCCAGCTAGGTGAGCAGTAGGATGCCAGCCGATCAACCGTCAGGAGGTGAGGATGGAGGAGGGATAGACCCAAGGACCAATGGAATCGTGTGCGTGGCCATCTAGGCAGTTCTCATCAAAGTGAGAGTGGAGGAATCGACCATAAGTGTGCCAAAGCAACTGTAGGACTGTAGAATGTTTCCTCCTACTGCAACCCTGTCTCCCAGCCGTATAGGGAGGTCAGAGGGAATTCCCGACCGTGCAAATGTTAAGCGAGGCAGAGCAAAAGCTAAGCGAGGCAAAAACAAAAGCGGGGAAAGGAGAGGAACCATCAGTAAAGATAGCAGAAGTGGAGAGAAGAGACTCAAAGGGGTAGACCCTAATGAGCATGGAGAGGAGGGAATCATTAAGACAAATCCCCACCGACTGGCATGGCCAAAGGGTGAGGATGAGTCGAAACGAAAGTGGTGATGATTTCTCGTAGTGTTGAGATTTCAATCGCCGGGTGTGTAGAGGAGACGGAGGATGTACTCAGAACATATTAGCTTACATGATAATTATACTTATACATATAATGCAGATACACAAAAAATGATGTACAATATGATCAACAAATAGGAAATCAAATTTCGAGTCCAATATTACAAGACACAAATATCGAGATAAGACATCATTGGCAAACAATACAAATAGGTACCATGAGTAGTACTGCTATTATTGGTTCAAGTCAGCCACCGATAATCACAAATAAAACTCCCTGTCCCAACCAATAGAGCTCAACCAAACCTCACTTGCCCAATCCAAGTAACTCCAAACAATTGCCACTCAAAGGAACAAAAGTTAGTAGTTGTACGTTACTGTATAGCTGCAGTGGAGGAATAAAGAATGATGGGAAAAACAGAATTTTTGGCTATTCAAAGTGAGATTAACAAAGGTAATAAGAGATTTGACAGTAGTGTGGAAGTGGTAATAGGAGATATATTGATTCAAGCAAAGGTAAGTTAGTAAACTTCTAAAAAATAAAAAAAATAAAAATTGATAAGGGATGAGAAATGATTAGAAAATAATTACTAACAAGGTATACTAGGTTCACAAAAGCGCTTGTAGTGAGTCAAGAACTGGAGTTGCTGTAGCAGTAACAGATCTTGATCAGGTAGCAGTAATATGGTCAGAGACAGTACGAACAAAAGATGAGATATCGGTAGGGCAGAACAGAGGAGAAACCGAAAAACAAGACACCCACGAAACTCTATCAGGTCCCAGCCTAGCTATGACCCAACAATTAGCTAAAATTGATGAAAATGAATTAGTTGAGGAGGTAGAGTTACCTAGGGTTCATGCAGATATAATGGAATTAGAAGATCCAGATGAGACAGAAAGGAAAGGAATTAATAATGAAGAGGATGTAGGAAATAGGGAAAGAGAAAAAGAAAAAGGAAAGAAAAAGCACAAGTGCAGAGAGGGGCCAGGATGAGGAATGTCAGCTGGAAAACGACAAAGGTTATCATAAGATCAAGAAGAAAATCTAATTGGAGCATTAGAAGCATAAGATGGGAAAGCAGGAAAGATGTAATAATAAACACTTACTGCAGAGATTGACAAGTTAGTAGATGCAATTGCAAAGGCTAGTAGTTCAGTTGAACCTGGGGAATCGATACAAGGGATAGGATGTGATAGAAGTAAGGGGAAGAAAAGAGAAGAGGACTTAAGGAGCAGGAGAGAAGGTTGAATACTTTGATGGAAGAATAAAAAATCATACAACAAGAGTTGGATGATTCAATGAGGGAGTGGACAGAGGGGCAATAGGGAAGTGAGGAAAGGTAGGAAAAAATGATGAATTTGCTTCAACTTTTAACCAAAAAGTACAAGTAAATATTGTTTATATCTTTTGTTTATTCAATTTGTTTTTTCACATATTATTTTATTGTCAATTGTTTAAGTTTTCTTGAATATGTTTAATCTTTTTACATTGTAGTTGTTTATTTATTTAAAAGAAAAAAAAAAAGAAAAAACCACTCTTGTAACTGGGGCACCATATAACAAGAAGGATCCCAAAGTTGCGACTAGACCAAAGATACAAAGTAATGTTCACGGAAGGAAAAGGTTTAGATAATTGAATCAAAATGATAAAACTTAATATCATTAAGCCAGGGCCTTACTCAAGTCAAGTTCTTCTCAAGAGCATAGTTCATTATCAGAGTAGAGTGCCGAGTGGTTTTATTTAAGTAGAATTATAACGGCCATCGACACCCATCCCTACTCAGACCATAAATGAGTACCCTTCACCACTCAGCATTTATCCTTACCAGACTTCCTAAGAGTCAGCTACGGAAGTCTGCGTATTGCATGGATAAAGAGAGTCCAACAATCCAAATGGTTTTCTGTAATACATCTCAATTATGTCTGCAGGAGAGAAACCACTTTAATATCGAAGTTTTGTAAGTGCCCTAATCTCAAGTCAACCTGGGACTAATTATCTCAGTTAAGACTCTGACACAGGATTACATTTTCGTCTATGCAAGGGATATAGTTATATTGTCTACCTGGCTAATTGGTAACTTTCCAAATGACTCAATAGCTCCCCCGTCAGTGGTACTACTCTGTTGACTAGAATGGGAGCTACGTATAGCCAACGGTTCGTTAAACAACTAAGCAGTAACAAGACTAAATATTCTCCAAGTCCGGTTGTTACGTCGCTCTGTAGTGGTATAGTTCCTGGGTAATAAGTTGCCTTTTTGCAGGAGAGTTTATACAGACAAACTTACGTTCATCCGCGATACTCAGAAGGTTATTCTGAGTGGATCCCACGCCTCCCATAGGGATATTAAGTACCTAGAGTACCCCCAGGGTACCGGTTGATGTCAATACTAGCAACTTACGACGGTCGGCAGTTGCCTGCTACTATATATATCGTGCAGAGAGCATCTGGTCAGATGGACAGTGGTGAGGTATACAGTATATCATGAGAGCCTTCAATTGCAACTTTTGTTAGGCAATTTGCAACTGCCACCCTTTGGACATATCGGAAGGGGTAAATGTTGCAGCCGCAAGGGGATGTTGGACCTTTCAAGCCCTTTGGGAGAAGCCCAGTATGACTGCAGTAAGGTTTCCCCCTTTGTGTTTTGCTTAACATTATAGAAGGGTGACTTGAGGTATAAAATTTTATATGTGACTTCAAAGGTAGGGTAACCTGTTCCTATCATAGTGCAAACCTCTGCGGAAGTCCCTGTAACACCCTAAGGTATCACTAGAGTATCTAGGGGTAACTACTGTGTTGTTTACACTTGAACATATGACCATGATACATTTGGTTACGCGAACCCATACCGACTGGAAGCGTCTATCCTATTGATTATATTTTCATAGGACATTTTAGTTACCCTGCCTAGCTGGTTAGCCTGTCTAAGCCAAGGGTGGGTTAACCTGTCTAACTGGGTTACCTTGCCTAGCTATGCTTCCAGGTTACCCTGCCTAGCCGGGTTACTCTACCTGACTGGAACTCAAAGTTACCTGGTCTAGTGTTACGATCCTGTGCGGTAAGCTGGTTTGCAACAGGTAACTACTTCTCTTTAGGTTGGATGAATATGACCGGGCCGTTGTTATAGTCCGGTATGGGGCGTGGCGCTAATCTCAGCCACCAGGGTAGGAGTACTATTACAACGAGTAGTACTAGGCGAGTTTCCACTATTGCTCTTAGGCCTATGCCTACGTTGTCTTGATAGCCGAACCCTATAGTTCCGATCACACAACGCCAATAAAGGAATGAAAAGGTAAAGAGGTAAAGTAATTGTATAGGAAAGAACTTAGATGGTTGTGTGAAGAGTCCTAACTACAAGTCGCCTTGAGGTCCTTATATAGGCACTCTTCCCTCAACCCTAACCCTGGTGACTCATACCTGTGAGTCACACGACCTCTATGACTCATACCTGTGAGTCACACGACCTCTATGACTCATAGTGAGTCATAGTATGAAATCCATCAGCTGACTCCTCTAAGTCAACTACGCCGCGTGCCAACCAATCATAACTCATAAAATAAGTCATGTGCCCTAAAGTGGTCACATGTGCGAAACCCAGGACTCATAGTGTGAGTCATGTGCGAAAATCATTACATCATATGACTCACAAATGTGAGTCATGCGTACGATCAACCAATCACATCATAACAAGGATTTGCACGGTGTGCATCATGTGAAACCCCATGAGTTATAATGAGTCATAGTGCGAAATATAACAACCTTGTAACTCATAACTATGAGTCATGCGAAATCCTGCTTTGCTTAGTCACCAATGGTGACATTTGCTCCTCTCTCCCTTAAGCCTAAGTCCCTACAGGCTTAACGTCCCATCTTCATCAGGCTCTCTCCAAACCTGTGCAATTCCTTTTTAAATTTCTGAACTTGATGTTCGGCCGACTGTTATTTCCTCCGGACTTCCTCTAAGCTGGTGTGTGCCATCCTAATAGTCCAGTCCTGGACATCAATCATTCCCTGATTTGTCCGCATATCAGGTCTTTGTGCCTCAATAGTGGCTTCGGCGGTGCCAAGTTATTCTTGTAGCCCTTGCAACTGTCCTTGCAAACTCTCTTCGTCGGGGATCGTCTCGATTTTGATTTTTCGCCCCCCTCTCCCTAAAACTGTGTCCTCACAGTTGTTTTTCTTTTCCTAATACGTGCATCATTTTCCGTAAGGGGTGCCGCTTCCTCTGTTCCTCTTGGGTAAAATCCAGAATCAATTTTGTCGTATCTGTGAGTACGACAAGTGTCCTTGAAAGAGTGTTTCCAGGATGTCTCCTTGTGTGGTTGTTGCGGTTTGCGCAACTTGGGCTGTCG